>JAJJMB010008429.1:134926-226689 GCA_023531105.1 Papaver atlanticum | reverse complement strand
ACGAAGTTCATTTCTGGAATGAACTCTGGTTTGTGATGAAGATTTTGATGTTTTTTTTGTCTCTGTTGTTGTTGTTGATGATGGAGACGATGAAAATGAGTTGCTGCTGATGATGAAGATGATGAAGATTTGGGTTCATGTAAAGAATGAACTCTGTTTTTAGATCTTGAATTACTAGGTGTTCATGTAAAGAATGAACTCGTGTTGAAGATGAACTCTGTTTTTTAGTAGGTGTTCATGTAAAGAATGAACTTGTGTTGAAGATGAACTCGTGTGTGAATTACTAGGTCTTCATTTGAAGTAATGAACTCCGGAGTTCATCAGACAGAATGAACTCCGCACAATAAATAAGTAGGAAATTTAGTTTGGTTTTATTAGCAGTTCATTTAAAGGAATGAACTTCGGAGTTCATCAGACAGAATGAACTGCTACAAAAAATAAGTAGGAAATTTAGTTTGGTTTTATTAGGTGTTCATTTGAAGGAATAAACTCCGGAGTTCATCAGATAGAATGAACTACTACAAAAAATAAGTAGGAATTAACACGGCAGGGTACTTTGGTCTATTTAATATTTTTAAATAATTATGGACCAAATGGAAAAGGTGATTTCTGAAAGGACCAAACTGACTTGAGACCACCTAAAAAAGGACCAAACGATATTTTTCCCATTTTAGTTTTGCTCCACCCTTTGTTCATCCATTGTGGATGCTCTACATACAAGGTACTAGTTCCCCGTTGGACGTTCTAAATAAGAGCAGGTTCTAGATCAATGTCTCCATGTCCACGTCAATGCTACCAAGCTTGATGGTTTATAACCATTTTTTGTTTTTGAGACTATGCCTTATACATCCATACAATATAACCATGCTTGCTTGCTCATTCCAAGTATTTTTATTACATTTTATCTTATCAGAATTGAAATGGGTAGAACTGCATGTCGCTGGATTTTATTTTTTAGTCTCACACATATCGATTTCTAGTTCCGTCGCCGTCACAGGTAGATGAATCGCATCAAGGAATAACCGACGAAGGAAAAAAAAAGAGCCTCGTTTATTGAACAACCCAAAACATTGAGATGTAACTTTTCTGACTTAATTAAAAGTAAAGTTGGAAGCAAATTTTAGAATAATTTCACAGAAAACCTCGGGACCTCGTTCATCTTTTAACATCATACTGTACTAAACCCTTATAGTCACTAGCCTACAATCAAACTTCGTACTGGATTATAGTAGAAATCGAATTTACCCTCCAAGCAATTCAGTTGCAGTCTTGCTTCTGTATGTCTCTTGAATCTCACAAGATCCTATGCATTTGATTCCCTTAGATGACATTCTTTACATCTTAAGAGTTGTTTCAGCCTTGGCGACGAATTTCGTTACTTATTTGGATCTAACAGACAAGCATATTTGTTTTCCCTTTTGATATCTTTCAATCAAGGTTTGGATATCTGTGTGCATTTATCAAACCTTAAGGATCCGGAACACTTTAGATCACTAACCACCTTTCAAGAACAATCCAGACAAATCAAAGAAGACTTTACATATCTATCTCAACGAATCACAAAGTCTGAGACGAAGAGAACTTTGTAATTTATTTAATCTTGTTCTTGATCAAAATTTTATGTACATTAATAACCAGTAGAACAACATTCGGATACAAGAACTATCAGGTAAAAAGATAGTCTGACCGGGCTTCACGAATCCTTAAGTGAATTCTTCAAAGTCGTAACCTAATAAAGTTCCGTAAAGAATCCTTGGTTATAGAGGACGACTCTAGCTATGCTACTAGGATGTACACAAGAATACTAGGGAATAAGAATCTAGCTGCAAGAGTCTTTATATTTATAGATTTTCAAGTCTACAGATAACTTTGAATTCTATCTAAGGTTGTTTGAGATTCAAGAAAACACTTTCCCAGTTTAGATGAATTTCCTAGGTAGGAATTCATGTAAGCATTTGAAAAGTTCACCTTGAAATTACACAAAAGAATACGCATTATGGTATAGATAGTTGAAACCATGTAAATTGGTATTCCATAGCAGCTAAGTAAGCCAGTGAACCTACAAGAAATTACGGTCTTTAATAACACTCAAGACTTTGGCGATAACAATCCCAAAGTGATTTTGTTAATAGAGTTATCTTAGAAGTGTTTATGAAAGATGTAGCAAGAGTGAACTTAGCCATAGTCAAGAAGTTCGTGAGATTTTGTCATCTGGAACTGGGTAGGTACGCAAAACGGGTATGAATGCCTCTTTCCTATTCACGAAGTTAGGCTCAAAGGGTTTACATACCGGTATGGTACCTTCCACTCATTCCCGAACTAAGATGTAAAGGGTATGCACACCGAGTATGCATACATATACAATTCATGGAGTTCATATTGAGTAGGGATGCATAGCTTGATCCTAGAAGTTCTATAACTCTCTTATTATTTATTTGAAACATTCCCAATGGCCAAAGGAAGTTTGCACTATTTGCTTGGGATATTTCCAAATGATCAACTCAGACAAAAATAATTGTGAACAATGACTTGTTCTAATTAAGATTTCTAAGGATCTATGTACATTCATTGCTCAAATCACATTTCAGGAGTTTAACCAAGATAAGCTTGAACTCAAAATATATTATTTGCTATATTAAATCTACTAAAATCATACGACATAGTCCCATAATAGAGAATGGTAGATGCCATGAGCAAATAGGATAGGTCAGTATTCACATACCTCTTCGTTAATGAAGTTCTCGTGATTGTCTCCACTTGTTCTCCATTATTCAATCTTCGAGGGTATTTAGTGAAAACTGATACTCAACTACCATGTTCTTCCGGTACTTGACTTTACTACGTAGATTAGAAATCAAGATATAGTTATATACACCTTACATTGACAAAAAGCTTGAGATATCAAAACTTGCGAGTTTGACTGACCAATGCCCTAACACTAATCACTGCAAGATTTAAATCTAAGAAATTATAGGCTTGATTAATACTATTCCAATTAGCCACTTCAAAAACTTCTTCATTAATTAGAGATGTTGTGAACCTCTGGTTATCTTCTTAGCATGCATTCCTCTAAGAAGATGAATTATTTAGAAAGAATATCACTCGAACTCCATCTTACTTCTAATTGTTGTTTCCCAATCGATTGCCTCTCAAGCAGTTTCCTGCTAATCTTGGCAAAATTTTATTGGCAGACCGCAATTTATTTGGCTCCATTGCAATTATTGGTATAATCAGAGAGAATCAAACCCATACAATATTACTAGCATATGCTAGTTTAACTTTGAGAGTAAGAGCATGGAAGGAATCCATAGTGGTCTAAAAGTCTATAACCTTGTCAACTTTCTTTTGAGAGAATTATATGTAAAAAGGTTATATATGGTAGCTTTAGCAGTAACTTGAGCATTAATAAAATTTGTGATGCATTTTCGCAAACTTATCAGTTGAGGAGTTAGTCTATCTTTCTTCCGAAAAAGCGAGGATACACAATGAAGCACCAACTTTTTGTTTATAATTAACCAATATAACCGAAACTTTAATGATCTTATAGAGAAAGATAAAATCATAGATTAGACAAGGAGATCAACAATCTATTGATTCTACTTTAATTATAAATGATGAAACCATGACATAAAGTAAAGCGAAGTAATGACATCGATATTTTGTAAACAAGGAAATTTCTGACCAATCCTAGTTTAAATAAACACTCACTGCATTAAACATTGTAACTCAAATACTATCAAACTTCTCCCTACTAAGTGTTATCGAAAAAAATCAACCAACTAATTACCAATTTACAGTTGCGCTCCTGCACCTACAACCTCTTTGGCCTTCATACATGGATCCCTTATCATGAACCCCATTAGGGACATTATCTCCTTGGCCAGTTCATCGAAAGAGTATCGTAACCCTATCTCCAACATGACGACTACGATATTTTCGCTAGATTTCCTAAGTTTATTGGTTAATCCCTAAGGTACTCTGTTCTACCACGTTTTGTGGATTTGGATGAGAACAATAAGTCAAGACTTGTATGCTCTAAGAATAGGGGTCCTCGATTAAGATATGTATTCCTTGTTCTAACATTGAGAAATCTCACGTTTTACGCGAAAACCCATATGGGCTTGAAAACCTATTAATATTTGGTTTAGAAATCTACTTTGTTAATTACATTGTTACATAACAAAAAGGTCCAAAACCTTAGGCTTGTTGCGAAACCATAGGGATTGGGTTTGAAAAATCCTTTAATTTTATAAGAGATTTCTTTTTGTTTGCGTGAATTTTAAATTTGCGATGCAATATATATTTTTTTCTGTATATTTCTTCAAAATCCTAGCAATGGATTTTTTTTAATCTGTATGCACTTTTATATTAATCAACCATTTTTACACAACACCAAAACTGTTAGATAGACAAAATAAACATTCATTGACTTTCATAGTCACAACACTGTATGATTCAACAGTGGTACAAGATATATCACATACCTTCAAATAAGTATACTCAACTACACTATGATAAGATAGTGACCAAGATTTCTCGTATGAGTATCTAGCTTCAACATCCATGCACACATAACCTAATAGTTAATTTATCGTCACTTCAATCACATAAATAAAATAGAGATGGATATGAAAGTTAGTGAAGTGTACACGTGTTCAACTAGGTGAACGATGCTACTCAAAATATTTATATTTATATGATCATTATCTTTGGGGTGACCCAACTTGATTGAAAGCTCCTCATTACCTTATAACTTAAGTTTAAATACTAACACCATAATTAGATGTTATTGATCAAAGCGCATGTACTCCTAAATTGGTGACATATCTATTCATTTGTGTCATGTAGTAGTATCTTTCCTGAGGAATCTAAAATTGGAAAAACACCACAAATATCTCATAAATAGTTGATACACTACATCAAGTCATTACATTTAGGACTCACTATAAAAAATACGGTTATCTCATTAGCCTGAAACTTATTTCCAAATTTCCAATTCATATATGGGGAATGATCCGATGACATGGTTAGAATGACATTATAATGACATGGTGGAACATTTTTTTCTAAAAATCTAAAGGACGATGAATTTGGAGCTAAGATTTTGGTGACATGTTCCTCATATAAAACTCTACGTTCCTACCAAAAATGAGAGTATTCTGAAATATGAAACTTCACCATCCACAAATTTTAATTTTGTTGATGGTGGTTTTTAATTCAGGGCTAAACCAAGGCAGTCAATCTCGGTTGTACAGGCCGATATTACAAGTTTTTATCGGGTATCGGAAAAAACCTATATGATATCGAGAATATCGGCGATACAAAGATGGAACGATAAAAACGTTTGTATCGGCCGGTACAACCCAATATATCGGTTTTACCTATACACTGATAATATCGGTTTCAGAGAATAAATTTTCCGAGCAACATGCATCTAGTCTTCACAGACAAGTACAACGGTAATTTTGGGAAAGGTACAAAACCCCGATATATTTATGATATAAAATCAATGACTATATGATAGGATATAAGATGAAAACCATACTTGAGGTGAAATTTGAATGGATTTGGGTTTTGTTATGGACGGGGGAAGATAATGGAGAATATGAGCAGTCGTTATTGATTTTAGGCTATGGATTAAAGGTTTTTTGAGTCCTGGTAGTGATAAAATGGATAGGTTTGTAGGGAATTTGGTTTCAATGCAGGGATGGAAAGCTTCTAGCAAGACCCTTGATTGAGATTGGTTTCAAAGGATTCGAAGGTCATTTTGAGTCAGAAGGACAACAGTCATAACGCTTGCTAATAAACCAGCTTGTATTTGGAAAATTTGATATATGTGTATGATTTTTATTATTTTTTACTATGCTTTTATAAATATTTGAAATTCTAGTTGTAATGATGTATCACCGATAAAAACCGATATTATCTTTTGTATAGGTGTATTGGACCCGACCGATACGATACTGATACGCGATATTAACTACCTTGGGCTAAACCATAAAACCCTATATTTATGTGCCTTTATTCTGCAAAGAAATAGAGCCATTTAAAGTTGATGAGCGTCTGCGCCTCTCTTCTTACATATGTATTGATTGATTAAGTATAATTATATACGAAATTTAATTAAAATAATGTTGGTTGCGAAAATCCCAAGTATTCTGTAAATTTTGTTGCGTTCCTGCTCGCATTGCAGGGCCTGCTGAGTATCTATCCTATGTTGTGTTCCTAACTAAACTCTTTATGTTGACATGATATGACAATTAATGTTCACTCTCAGCTGAGTAGCATGAATTTCCTGAAGTTTCAGAATTTGGATGTGCATGAAGGTACTCAAACAGAGGCACTCAAGTTGTGCTGCTCTCCAAGATAAAAATTAGTGATTTTTGTATGACATGCAAAATTCACCAAATTGATTAATTTTGTGTCAACTCGCAAAATTCAATTTTTTTGACCTAATTTTATAAATTTACAAAAAATTAGGTTTTTGCCCCAAAATGGAGCCTGCATGATATCTCGATCTCTATTGGTCAAAACTAAGCTTAAGAAAGCCACGAAACCGGCCTTTCATGGAGTTAGTAGGAGTAAAATCCTACCAAAAGTTTGAAAATAGGAAAGGAGGAAACTGTGACCAAATTGGGCAGTGGCAAAAGGGGCGCCACCGCGCCACTTGGCCGGTCGGTTTGCCCTAGCTGGCACCTTCCGCCACCGACCGGCCTTGTCCCATGTTGTTGTCTGTCGTCCCCTCTTTCTCACCGACCAATAAAATTACTTTAAAGATGCAAGCTCCGCTTTTAATTAAAGATGGAAGTAGGCTGGTCGACGCGTTTAATTTCATAAGAAAATAGATCTTGGCCGCCCAAGTTAGTCGTAAACTAATCACGACCACATGACTTTGCAAGATCCATTACCTAACCCTAGCTCTTGCAAACTCGGCAAACAAGGTGCCGTTATGACGAACGGCCGCCCACCTATTGCCTCGACCAATCATATCGCTTCAAGCCTACCTGCTTCCATTCCAAATTGTTAGCAAAAGTAGGCTAGCAAGCTGCTCCTTATATAAGAAAATTAATCTAGACCGTCCAAGTCGGTCGCGGAACGATCATGACTACACGACTTGGCCGGTCGATTTGACGATCTTGGCTCCCTCCTGGAGCGACCAGGCAAGCCTGATACTCACTGACGGGCCCTCTACTATTTCAGCCAATCAGCTCTCTCCTAGCCTACATGCTTTCTACGCAATTGCTAGCCAAAGTAGGCTAGTCGAACAATTTAAAAAAAGTCTTAATTAGGTCAAGACAGCTCATGTCAGTCTTAAAATAATCACGACCATCTAACTTAGCCGGCCAAATTGGCCGACTTAGATTCAATTTTAGGCGACCAATAGGGTGCCATAACTGTTGTCAGCTGCTCTTCTTCCCCATGGAAAAATCACGTTGTCTCTAGTCGACTGTCCTGGCTGCCAAACGGCTGGCCAAAAAGGGCCGGTCATGCCCTTTTAAGACCATGAAATCCGCGACTGACTCGAGCGGGCACTATTCAACGATGCTTTGCATGCATCGATTATTTTGAGTTGCCTACTTAAAAGCGATGCTTTACATGCATCAATTACAAACGATATTTTATGAATATCGATTTCATAAATAATTTAATTATTTAACCTAAAAGCACCATATGTTATTTTTTGAGCACCGACTCACAACAAGTCTCATTCATACGACTTGACTTGTCACTTAGGATCACCTGCCGCCTAGCTTGCACGAGACTGGTAGAAATAATTAGGTCTTGCAAGCAAGACCCACTCAGCAACTACCATGTAGGAATTTTCACATTCTTCATGTAACTTGCTCCATATTTTCTACAAAAATACTCGAGACATCAAACTGGGGGATGTTCATCAGGGTATTGGCCTGACTGTATACAACATGCGGCATGCAACACGCCCATTGAGAGAAAGTTCCAGGAAAGGCGGACAGTTGATGGCAGCAGAGAAGTAGTGGATGTAAAACCGATGAGGGTACCCAAATACACCACAATCTTTTTGTTTCAACCTATAAGTCCTCTTACCAAGTGTGATTGTCTATGGACAAAGTCGAGACAATACAACAACTTCGGTATTCACACCCTAGTTAGCAATTCGGGGTACGGGTAGTAGTTCGGGACGGCATACGTTGGGGAATTATACGAATTCGGGTAGTTCGGATAAGGTCAAAAATCCGGTCAACGGTTCGTTGTTCGGGGAGTAGTTCGGAACGGATATGTACGTGTATAATTCGTTTTAGAAATGTGAGTTCGGCACTGAAAATTCGGCTTATATACATAATAAATTAATAATTATGACCTTAAGAGACTAATTTTTATATACATATATGCTTTATAAGGTGAAAAAAACATTTTTGCATGATTATATAACAAGAAGTAAGTAATTTAATCGCATAAATGTATTACATAACAAGTTTATATTCTTTTAAACAACAATTATCACAAAAAACAATGGGTATATGACTATTATAAGAGAGCTTTAATTGAATAATTATATTAAATATAAAGTACATACAAAATTGTACAAAAAAACTCGAATAGAACAATGGTTAGAAGGTTAAGTATGGGAGCGTGAGGCCTGGTGTTCGAATTCTGCTAGAAGCAAACTTTTTTATATGAAGCATTCAGGCATATTAAGTGTCCGAATTATCAGAATAATTAGTGTATAAATCGTCAGGCTCATATAATCCGCGAACCAGGGTCGGTGTTTGAGTAGTTCGGTCGATTCGGATACGTTCGCGAATTATACGCGAATAATTCGCCGAATTAATAACTAGGATTCACATTTTGTGTGACTGTCTATGGATACGAAATCGAGAAAATACGACAACCAAAGTGTGATACTTGATAATAGGTTCGGACTTAACCAAACTCTACAGGATCACTATCAAGTATATCGGAGTTAACGTAAAGTGCAATTTACTTTACTAGGGATTAACCCGTGCCGTTACGACACGTGAATAGTTTTTATTTGGTTATGCATTTTTCGACGTATGGATGTTAAATATAATATTTATTAATTATCAGGTTTACCCTTTTTGTTATTACAAATAAAGTAAAAACCGATAGATATTTCTATTTGCAGTCCACAAATCTTCTCTCATGTACTCATATATGACTCCTTTCTAGCATATTCTATTTTGGCATTCTCCCAAACTATGTCTCTCTTTGTCCAAGTATCCTCAAGCCATCCATGGAATTATATGAGAATTGATTTTTACATGCTTATTCCAAAAAAAAAAAAAAAAGCAAAAAAAAAACAACCATCATTTGATATGTTTTATAGTTTACAAAGAATCTTATCGATCATTTAAAATGTTATTTCTCTTCTGTACCTCTCTTATTTTAGTGACCTGACGGAACCAAAACGTTAAACTATGTAGGCTGTAACAAAATTACATCACATGAACTCATTCGTCTCAAGAATAATTATGTAGGTATTAACCGTGTTCAGATCCTTGTTGATTTTGTCCGCTTTAATATTAAAACTCAGAATGGACAAAACAATACATATCGTATTGTATGTTCTTACTATTTCAATAACATAACATAAAGAAAAACTAATTCATTCACTTAACTGTTATATTTTAAAATGTTAAACCATTTCTGATGGCAACCCATTCTACTCACATAAGATGTAGTTACAGTTTTTCAAAATATCCATACATTCTATGTAATACCCCAATTCGGCGAGTAGGGTTCACCGAGTGGAATATAGGTAATGGTTTGTCTTTTCCTAACACTAAGGCATTTCTAGGACAATGGGCTCTAGAGTTGGCAAAAAACTCTGTAGTTAAACGTGCTCGGGCGAGAGAGTAATTCATGGATGGATTACGTACTGTAAATATGATGCTGGATTACCGCAGCAGTGCCTGTTGGAAACCCAACAATGTCGTATAACCACAGTGGCTAAGTGGGGACGGTATCAGTGGAGGATCAAATCATCACAAATGGTATCAGAGCCGATGACGTGTTACCTGTCGAGGCCTCGAGGGTCAAAGGGATGTTAGACGGTTTGTGTCTAGTATTGGTCTCATGAGTGGCTGGGAACGTTAGAGTCTGAGCTTGAATATATTCTAGAGCCAAAGGCGGATACAATTTAAGGTGGTGTTATTATAGTACCCCGATTCTGCAAGTAAGGTTTGCCGGATGGAATTTAGGTAATGGTTCGTCCTTTCCCAACATTGAGGCATTTTTTTATCACAATTGACTTCAGAGTCAGGAAAAAATTAAGCTCTATAGTTAAACATGTTCGGGAGAGAGTGAGATGGGTGACCTCTAGGGGAGCTGCTATTGGATGACCGCAATGATACCCATTGAAAACCCCACACTGTCGGATAACTGTAGTGTCTAAGAGGGTAGAGCATCTTTGGAGTGTCGGGTCATTACATTCTACGCCATTGACTTTCCAAATGTGAGGTTATTTGCTGCATAAAAATAACGAAACCACAATTAGCTAGTAAGTCAAATGGTGAACCACTTAACCTAATAAAAATAGACTCGGTTATTCATCAACATTGAATAAAAATAATGTTAAACCATTTATTAAGAAATACGTGGTTTAGTAAGGATTTTGTACAGTGCTTTTTATGCAAAATACTTCTAAAAAAAAAACTTATAAAATCTACCAACTTTTAAATGCAGGGGAGAAAGAGCTTTTAAAATCTTCAAAAGCAAAAGCTACCATCCACCCTAAGTTAATATTTTATTTTCCTTTTCTATCCCATTTTGATTTTATAACTGACAAAAATTACTCTTAAATCTATATATCACCAATTTTTATTCACTATATTTTACTTTAAAGATAATTATTTTTCATTTTCAAATTACATTTTATAGTATGCCATTTCAGTGAAAGATCCTTTAATTTATCAACAATAAAAATAAGTGCAATGTTAAATAACAATTGATTTTTAAGATGTGGTTAACAAAAAAAAAGTTAATAATAATACTAATTGGTAAATTTAATATTACATATATATTTAATGGTAAAAAATTTACTTATTCTTAAACACAGTAAAATTGAATGAAACAATCTCCAGAAATATGTTTGTTTTTGTCATTTTCTACAACAATTTGATCACTTTTTAAATTAGTATTTTGCCAGAAATTCAATTGTTTTTTTTATATAGCTCGGCACAACAACACACATCTAAAAAGCACTTTTGTGAAACTCACACCAATACCAATCTAATCCTAAGCAATAGCTAATAAAAATATATTATATTATTATTTAATAGAATGATTTATTTATTATTATTTTTAATTTGACATTTATTATGGCAAATATTTATTATGAAGAATTAATGGAACATTAGTGATTTGTTAAGTAATTGTTGACCGTTAGATGCATTTCTAATCCCAATCACAACCATCACTTATGACAAACAATTACAGCCATAGATTTATCTTTTGTGAGAACAAATCTGGACCGCCACTTACATAGGCTAAGTTATCCAAACTGTGCCATGTATTCTTGAAATTATATAAACAAATATAATTGCGGGAAACAAAAGTAAATCACACAGCAAGATTTTATTAACGAGGAAAACTGCAAATGCAGAAAAACCCAGGGACCTAGTCCGGAATTGAATACTCTCAGAATTAAGCCGCTATACAAAATCTACACCAACTTCGTATAGTTGAGACCAAGCAACTACCCCTAGTTCACTCAGTTTCTTAAGTATCCCAGCGCTTCCGACTTCGATGAGTACGCGTACTAGTACAATTCCTTTGGATTGTATTCCAAATAGTAAAGGAACAACAAATTTGTTTGGTAACAACTCTATTGATTCTTTCAAGATAAAGATATCTCAAGTCATACGCAAAGGCTCTTTCGTTTAATCTAGCAAACTCCTTTGCCTGGTTAGATCAATCTATCCAATAACTATAAAAGCAGTTAAGTTTAGATTCGCAATCAATCGATATAGATTCCAACAAGAAACTATAAAGTGATGCCGATCTCACACAACTAATCAATCGAATAAATCCAAATCTAGTTGGATCTCAGCCGATCAAGGTTTGTGCACACACAAAGATACGAAAACCAATAAGAAATCTTCTTCGTCTTGAAATCTTCTTTAATCTTCAATAATAACCCGCACAACACCACTTGAATCTCTTGTGATCAATCACACACAGAACAAACAATGGATTATCACAAGATGTCTTTAAATCTAACAACAGTTCTAAAGATCCCGTCAATACTTCGATCTAGTTTGAGTGAATCTTATATCAGAAGAGAAAATTCTCAAGAATAAACAAATTAGGTGCAATCAAAGTTTCAACAACCGTTAGTCAATCAAATCAATCGAAAACTAATAACACTGTAATTATCTAGTTTCCCACCAATGGTACTAGTAGAGCTTCTTGATCCCACAGAAGTCTTTAAACGAGCGGTCGTAAGAGATTTCACCTAATTAGGATACTTTTCTCTCCGAATAGACGGCTCCACCAGAAACAACAATAAATGAAGTTTGCCTGGCTCTTAGGATAATTTGCTATAAATGCAAACTTAGGTATTTATAGACCAAGGATGTTTGGACATCAAGGAGTTTCCAAAACCGAAAATATTCTCAAGATATGCAATAAATGGCAAAATTCGGTTTTCCTAATTCTAATAAATGCTTGTCCAAAATTTCCGAAATCTATCAATAGAAAATCTCCAATTATTAAATGCACATTACTAACTTTTATTCTCTAGAGATATGCATAGAATTGCTGGTAATTAAAGAATATAAAACCAAAAACCTTAATTATCTCGGCACATGATCTCCTTAAGTACTAAAGAATATCTTTGAACAATAAATGATAAGAGTTACTGTACGTGTTCAAAATATGTTGACATCTCTTCACTGTAAATACTTATTCATATTTACCTGGATTTACATTCTTGGAATCGGTTATACCACACTTCCATACAAGTTTAGAATTGGTTGACCTGTATTCCAAGATAACTATGTGATTGATCAAATATCAAATCACATACATGGGTTCAATCGGTTCTACCAATCACTAGGATCGGTTATACCTCTATATGGAAGTACTTGTGATCGGTCACACAAGTTACCAGGACCGATTATATTAATTATCAGGATCGGTTACATCAGTTACCAGGATCGGTTCCATATTCCCATGGTATTGATTGTGATCGGTCACACCAGTTACCAGGATTGGTTACATCAGTTACCAGGACCAGTTACACCAGTTACCAGGACCAGTTACCAATTACAATGATCGATTACACAACACTTGTGATCGGTCACACCAATTACTAGGATCGGTCACACCAATTACAAAGATCGATCATACCATCACATGGTGATTACTTAGGATCGGTTACACAAATTAATAAAAACTAGTCATACCAAATCATAAGTTAGACATTGAAAATAGTTATACCAAGATACATAACCAAGGTTAAGATCGGTTCTATCATCTCACATAGCCGAACCAATGAGCCTAATGATTTCCCTTTCGATTCACAAAGCAAGTTTATGAATGTACTTCCTTTAAACAAATGTAAAACATTGTTTCCTAGGATGAAGTCTTCACCATAACCCATTCACATAATCATAACAGTATATACAAGATTATGTCAATGTCATATCTACGAAGTTCAAAAGATAAGCGTTATACTTCGTAGTCTAATTCCCTAATACTATGATCACACAAATATGACCATGCCACATCACTAAAGTATTATACAATATGTACAGTATATACAGCTTCGCAGTTATGTTTTCAATATAACACGACTTGAAAGATACGTTAAGAATAAAACAGTTCAAGTCAATATTACTAACCTCAAGAGGAAGGATGATGTCGTCGTTGTAGTTCGTTACTTCTTCACATTCTTCAGGTCTTCAGAGTAATACTTGTATGTCTCAACATTCCTAGACTTTCTAGTCTAACATAAACGAAGTTGACTCTAGTATATAATCAAGCAACTGTAGATGAGTTTTGACACACTGAAATATGATATCCAAACTTGACATACCAACGCTTTGTGAGTTTAACTGAGCTATGCTCTAACAATTCCCCCCTTTGTCAATTTTAGTGACAAAACTCTTATTATATATGGATAAACAAATTACAGAAGAATTCATTATACATACGCTTGATTCCAAGTTTCAACAGCACAATAACCTGCATATATTCAATCAATAAATGTCGTTGTTGACATTTTAATAACAAAATATTTTAGTACTCCCCCTAAAGGTAAGCTAGGTAAATATTCAATCTGAACATCTTTGTTATTCCCCTTTTTGTAGTCAGAAATACTACAACATCAATATGATATGTTTCTCCCCCTTAGTCAATGTTTTACTCTTTCGTTAGATATGACGTTTAAGAACAATTGTCCTTAGTGATTGCAAATCACTTGTTTACTCCATATAATTCTCCCCCTTTTTGTCACAAAATGACAAAGGTTCGAGCAAATAAAGGAAAAACCGAAAGGATCTTACAAATCTAAAAGACTTGTAAATAACATATAAGAGTTAAGCACGAAGGTTTCACATACCACTTTAGATAACCAATATTAAAACCGAAACTACAAGTAATATATGTTATCAAGGAAACAATTGCCTGAAGAAATTTTCCCTAATAGTTTAACAAATATACTAAGAGACTTGGTTCCCTTGTTAAACTAATTGTATATCACAATCGCTTATTTCGATAAGGCCAAAATAAAGATCAAAATTAACTTTATTTCTCTCATCAGGCTCTAATTATTCAGACAATAACTTAGACCTTTCTCTTTAGACAATACAAACACTAGGTTAGTTAACTAGTTTTTCTTGTCAAGGCATTTGATTAGACTTCAATAACTGAATCCTCCAATTTGATAAGTCTAACTAAGATCAAAATTAACTTAGTTTCTCTTATCCGGAATCGAATTGGACTAAACAAATGATCCCGTATTTTGTTAAGCCATAAACAACACATACAAACCAAAATAAATTGACTTGCACAATTATTTTCTTAACCGGAAGCAATTGAAACAAACATATAGCACCGCAGCTGCACCGAATTTCATTAAGCAAAAACACTTGATACCCAACAATAAAGAAGATACCAAACAATAAGCCAAATATGACACAGTTTTTCTTAACCGGAAACAATTGAAATCATACACACACACACATCCATACACAGTAATGAAACATATCAGTTGTACCAAAATTTTGTTAAGCAAAAGCAAAATATATGCAATATAAACATGCTTTTCTTAAACAGGAAAACGATTAACTAACAAATTCTTTACCTAAAATTCCGAAGCCTCTTCTCCCCAGAAAGATATATCATTAAGCGGAAGTTCAAATAAAAACTCTCCCCCAGTGTTGTCATCCTCTCGCAAGAACAAAAGAAAAACAATAAAAGCAACCTTTACCAGAGAAAGGTTGAAACGGTTTTAACTAATGCGTGTCAATAAAATAAGTTGAAAACCCGAAACACATATGATATTCTAAACACAACTCATGTCAACACAAATTGATTCAACATATTGTGACTTTTCACATATGAGTACTAAGGAATATCTTTGAACAATAAATGATGAGAGTTACTGTACGTGTTCAAAGTATTTTGACATCTTGAAGTTTAAGATAATCGGTTCTACCTTATACAAGTAATCAGGTAGGAATTGATATTACCCAATAAAAATAATCAGGTAGGATCGGTTACACCAATTACTAGGATCGGTTACACAACCTCTTATGACCGGTCACACCAATTACCAGGATCGGTCACACCAATTACAGGGATCGGTTACACCAATTACCTTATAAAAATAATCAGGTAGGGACCAGTACTACCTTATAAAAATAATTAGGTAGGATCGGTTACCTTTATATATGGTATTGCTTGTGATCGGTCACACATGTTACCAGGACCGGTTACATCAATTACCAGGACAGGTTACCATATACGCATGGTATTGCTTGTGATCGGTCACACCAGTTACCAGGATCGGTTACACCAATTACCAGGATCGGTTACACAAATTACCAGGACCGGTTACACCAATTACAAGGATCGATTACACAACACTATGTGATCGGTCACACCAATTACAAATATCGATCATACCATCTCATGGTGATTACTTAGGATCGGTTACACCAATTAATAAAAACTAGTCATACCAAATCATAAGTCAGGCATTGTGATTAGTTATACCAAGATACATAACAAAGTTACGATCGGTTATACCATTTCACACATATTGGTAATCCAAATATTTGCAATGAATAGCCGTACCAATAAGCCTAGCGATTTCTGTTTCGATTCATAAAACAAGTTCATAAATGTATTTCCTTTAAACAAATGTAAAACATTGTTTCTTAGAATGAAATCTTCACCATAACCCATTCACATAATCATAACATTATATACAAGATTATGTCGATGTCATATCTACAAAGTTCAAAACAATAAGCGTTATACTTCGTAGTCTAATTCCTTAATACTATGATCATACAAATATGACCTAGAGTATTATATAATATGTATAGCATATACAGCTTCGCAGTTATGTTTTCAATATAACACTTCTTGAAAGATACGTTAGGAATGAAACAGTTCAAGTCAATATTACTAACCTCAAGAGGAAGGATGATGTCGTCGTTGTAGTTCATTACTTCTTCACATTATTAAGGTCTTCAGAGTAATACTTGTATGTATCAACATTCCTAGACTTTCTAGTCCAACCTAAACGAAGTTGACTCTAGTATATAATTAAGAGACTTTAGATGAGTTTTGACACACTAAAATATGACAACCAAACTTGACATACCAACTGATAGAATCAAATTCTGTCATGAGAACGTTAGGTTGTGACAGTAAAGCATGAGATTCTGTCATGGAATTGGAAACACTGGTTACTGAGAATTGATAGCTTAGTAGGAATATATTACAGTCTTTTGGTTTAGTTAGGATTCCTTGAAAGGTTTTTCTCGTCAGAGTTTTTTAATCCATCAAGGAGTCTGTTATTTTTAGGAGTTTAAGAGTTTTATTTGGTTTGCTTTCTTAGTCTTTATAAATGAGCTTGTCAGGTCCAACTCTTGTATTATCAGAAATCTTAAGTTTATTCGTTATTTTTTTCCATTGTCTCTTGTGTACTTTATCGCTTCTGCTGGCTGTGATAAGAACTCAGTTCTTATCATTGGTATCAGAGCGGTTTCGCTCCTTGTATGACCAAAACCCGTGAACAGAAAAGAAAATTCATGGAGAAATTAACAGCTCAAGTTACCGCGATGGCTACGTCAAGCCACCGTTTGACGGAACAAATGGAAAAGTTGTTGGAGAAAGATGCAGCATTAAATAGTGGAGCCCGTAATACGCCTAAAAATGATAGGAAGGTGATTTTTCCGCGATTTGAAGGTAATGATCCTGAAGGTTGGTTATATCGCGCTGAATTATATTTTCAATTTTATGAAATACTACCGGCAAAACAGGTGCAGTTGGCTGGTATTAATCTTGAAGGAAAGGCGTTACAATGGTTTAAGTAGATGAAAAAGATATTTCCTAACCCTAATTGGGAAGGGTTCTCTGCATCTTTTTTGAAGCGGTTTGGACGCACAAAATATGATGATCCGGCAGCGGCTTTAGCCAAGATCAGTCAAACTAGTTTTAATTCGATTGGAGAATATCAGGAAGAATTTGAGCGACTTTCAAACTTGGTAAGTGATATTCCGGAGATTTTTTTGGTTAGTTGTTATATTAGTGGGTGGAAACCTGAGGTCAGATTAGAAGTACAAGCATTAAGTCCAGATTCCTTAGTTGAGACTATAGGGCTAGCTCGTTTGCAAGATGAAAAAGTTAACTTAAGACGACAAGTTTCAAGACCGGAGATGCGACCTAATACTACAACCATAACACCAACAACTAAAACTAATTTTATTCCTCCAATCAAATGACTTACTACTGAGGATACGGAGGAAAGACGGAAGAAACAGTTATGTTATAATTGCGATGAGAGATGGTTTCGAGGTCATCGATGTAAGTCAAAGACGTTATTCCTTATCGAAGGTGACGAGGACTTTAACGAAGAAGATGAGAATGTTACGGCAGACACTGAAGCGGAAGCCACGGCTGAAATTTATATGCATGCTCTAGCGGGGTCGACAACACCACAAACCATGCGTATTGTGGGGGAGATAAAAAAAGCGAAAGTCACAATTCTAATAGATTCGGGTAGTACTCACAATTTTCTGGACCCGTCTATAGCAAAACAGTTGGATATTGAGTTGATTAAAGATGAGCGATTTGAGTTATGATTGCTAATGGAACCCGAATTCCCTGTTTAGTATGTTGCACCAATTTAGAGTTTCACCTTCAGGGTAACCTTTTCACTAGTGAATTTCATGTGTTAGCGTTGGGTGGCTGTGACATGGTGTTAGAATATGGGCATCCAACTCAAAACCAATTGGCAATGACTGGAGAGGCCCAAAGGATTATAAACCGCAGGATCTTAGAATGCCCAAACAATGTGGGACTAATAATCTCAACACGCCCCCTCACGTGTAGCCTCATTGGGTCTAACACGTGGACAATTAAATCGGGTGACACGGAGTAAAGGTGCGGTCAATTGACTCGACACAAATAGCCTGCTCTGATACCATGTTAGAATACTGGCATCCAACTCAAAACCAATTGGCAATGCTCAATGGTTGCAAACTTTAGGGCCAATTCGGTAGGATTTTAAGAATTTAACAATGGAATTCGAAACAAACAACCGGAACTTACAACTGGTAGGAAGGCAGTCTCAGATTAACCAATTAGCATCAATGCACACTATGGAGAAATTAATTAAAAAGGGCGCACAAGGTTTGATCCTCTAGGTGCAAAAGTTAGAGGGAAGTTTAACTTCACGGATACCTAAAGAAATCACACATTTAATTGATTCATATAGTCCTGTTTTTGCAACACCACCGGTCTCCCACCAGTACGAGCTCACGATCACAAGATTCCATTACTACAGGTTCCACGCCGGTGAATGTGCGACCTTATCGCTATGCACACTGTCAAAAAGCTGAAATTGAGCGACTAGTTCGAGAACTATTGGATTCTGGTTTGATCAGGTCAAGTATAAGCCCCTTCTCGTCACCAGTCCTCTTGGTCAAGAAGAAGGATGGAACGTGGCGTATGTGTATCGACTACCGTTCTCTAAATCAAGTCACGATTAAAGATAAGTTTCCCATTCCTGTTATTGATGAACTTCTTGATGAATTGCATGGGGCGGGTTATTTTTCTAAATTAGACTCGCGTTCTGGATATCACCAAGTTCGCATGGACGCTGAAGACATACTCAAAACTGCCTTTCGCACTCATGATGGGCATTATGAATTTCTGGTGATGCCATTCAGCTTAACTAATGCACCATCAACTTTTCATCACCTGATGAACGAGATATTTCGACCTCATCTACGTAAATTTATCTTGGTATTTTTCGACGATATTTTGATTTATAGTCGAACATGGGAGGATCATTTGAAACATCTTCAAGTTGCTTTTCAGATTTTATTAGACAATCACCTAGTGGTAAAGCTTAGTAAGTGCTCGTTTGGTAGGGAAGAAACTAAATATCTCGGATATATCATTACTGCCAATGGAGTTGCTGCCGATCTTTCTAAAATTGAAAGCATGTTGGCCTTGCCAAAGCCTAAATCAGTTAAGGGTCTCCGTGGGTTTTTAGGGTTAACAGGATATTATCGAAAGTTTATAAAGGACTACAGTAAGATATTATACCCTTTAACCCAGATGTTAAAGAAAGATAACTTCACTTGGTCAGAAGAAGGGGAAAAGTCTTTTGACGCTTTAAAAAAGGCCATTACGACAACGCCGGTATTAGCACTACCTAATTTTGATTAGAATTTTGTTATTGAAACAGATGAGAGTGGGTATGGACTTGGTGCAGTGTTAATGAAGAATCAAAGGACGATAGCTTATACAAGTAAGGTACTTGGACCTCGCCATCTAAGCTTGTCGACCTACGAGAAGGAGTTGCTTGCAATAGTACACGTCGTATCTAAATGGAGACCATACCTATTAGGTAAGCGTTTTACTATCTATACAGATCAACAAAGTTTGAAACACTTTCTGGAGGCTAGAGCCACTACCCACCTCACAGCAAAAGTAGCTAGCAAAACTGTTGGGGTACGATTATGAAATTAGATACAAGAAAGGCGTAGAAAATAATGCAGCTGACGCATTATCACGAATAGCTGGGGATTCTGAAAGTTATGCTATAACATATGTCAGTTGTGCTTGGCTGAAAGATTTAAAAAAGGAACTGAGGAGTGATCCATGGTTGCAGGAACAAAGGGAAAGAATTCATCAATCTAACTTCAGAGTGATGAATTATTCTGTGGAAGATGGATTACTTAAGTATCACCAGCAGTGGGTATTGAATCCCAAATCTCGCTGGAGAGACTTGTTATTACAAGAGTTTCATTCGTCACCCGCAGCTGGACATTCCGGGTACTTGAAAACAGTAAAAAGGCTTTCAAAATTATTTTACTGGCAGGGAATGAGAAAGGATATTCACAATTACATAGGATATTGCGATGTATGCCAAAAGAATAAATATGAGACGTTGTCACCAGCAGGGTTAATGGAACCATTACCTATTCCTGAAACTATTTGGGTAGATATATCAATGGATTTTATAGATGGATTACAAAAATCACTTGGGAATACTGTCATTTTTGTTGTGGTGGATAGATTAACAAAGTATGCACACTTCATGGCATTAAAACATCCATACACAGCAACCTCAGTAGCAAAGGTCTTCTTAGAATCCGTGGTGAAGCTGCATGGTTTTCCGAAATCTATAGTGTCTGATAGGGATGTCGTGTTCACTAACAAGTTTTGGCAGGAATTATTTCGACTTCAAGGCACCGAACTGAGGATGAGCCCTTCTTATCACCCTCAAACGTACGGTCAAACCGAAGTGGTAAATCGATGTTTAGAGACTTATTTACGTTGTTTTGCTGGGGAGAAACCTAAGAGTTGGTCATCGTGGCTTCATTGGGCGGAATATTGGTATAACACGACTTACCACACCTCTGCCCGGATGACCCCATTTGAAGAATTGTACGGCATACCTCCCCCAGTTATGCACACTTACATCCCTGGTGAAGCAGGAAATACACCAGTTGGGGAGGCATTAAACCGAAGAGATCAAATACTACTGTTACTCAAGGAGAACCTGAATATTGCGCAGAATAAAATGAAAAAAATAGCTGATGCAAAGCGTGTAGAAAGGGTGTAGGGGCAAAATATCGCTCGACCAATAGGAATGCGCGTCAACATTAAGAGAGCGAGGCATTATCAAGGCTGCGCGTCATTTATACATTTCGAGAGTGCGCGTCATTTATACATTTCAAGAGTGCGCGTTATTTATACATTTTCTTGGTGCGCGTCATTTATCAATAGAGCCGTGCTCCAATATCAATAGAGCCGCTCTTCAATATCCGAAATAAAGGGGTTTATTAGCTGTACTCCACTACATATTAGCTGTCATCCACTATGTAAATGAATATATAAAGAGAAAGGCAGGAGAGAGAAAGGGGAGGCCAACCTTATCTTTTGTATTCATCTTCTTCCTCCATCACCTAAAACTAGTTCTAGAGCTCTACCCAAAAACCCAATAATGGAGATTCTAAATATAATACTTATGTAATTACAATACTCATAGTGAAGAACTATGGATGTAGATCAAATTGATCGAACCATGTAAAAAATCCTTGTGTCTATTTTACATTTCAAGCACTTTAATCTTTATTTTGATTGTGAAATATACTTAGGTCTAGAAAATATCATAAGGGATGTGTTGTAGGATTTCTTGCAACTACATTTTGGCGCTAGAAACAGGGAGGGTTCCATTAACAAACAACAAATCTCATTATCATTAGTTGCCGGGAGAAATAAAGAGAGTTATGATGATAAAGAAGAACAAAAACAAAGAGAAAGCAGTGAACATGGAACCCGATGAATTTACGTCGATCATCATCGATCTACAAAAGACAAATCTCTTCTCTTCTCTTATGATTAAATAATTCAGATCTGGGGTCTTCAAACAAAATCTTTGAGAAAAGTTTTCACAAATACCATTTTTCGTTTTCAACAAAATCTAAATTCTTTTTCAAAATCTTGGTCCAAAACCAAATTCGTACAGAGATTCATGTTCAGGGACTCTTTATTAACAAACCGACTCAACTGATTTTGAAAATATTGACTTCTAAAATTTAGATTTGATTTGGGATTTTACCCTGTAAAAAAAAAATCAAATTATTTTTCGGCAATGACATCTGATCTTCATTGGTTTAATTGATTGTTTGCAGCAGTAGGTGACCTGTTAGTGACGAAGAAAGTCCAAAAGAAATTATAAGGCGATTGAAAAGCTCCTCAAAACTAGCAGGCGGAGCCAAAGCCATGAAATAAGAGATATAGGCGAAGATAACAACACAGGCAGAGTTAAAGACATTATTGCAGGATCAGGCGAAGATAACAACCAAGCAAACACCAAGAACTTTATAAATGATTGGAAGATTTCTGCATGTGAGATGTAAAAGACAAAGGAAAAAATCAACAGACTTCAGCCGAAATCCTACAATGAACTTGCTATAGCATTGCCCAGGAAAGGAAATACTTTAGGTGCAGGCGAAGGAATTATCATTACAGCACAGAGAAGGGCTAAGTTACTTCGTCAACTTTGGCACAGAGAAGGGCTAAGTTACTTCGTCAACTTTGGCAAAAGGGTACACATCCCCTGCAACGAAGGGAAGAAGAAGAATATTAAGGGAGATAATATCAAGGTAAGAAACCAGTTACCATGCAGGATGAAAGCAATTCATGTGAAGCTAAGGCGAATGAGGAAGCCAGGGGAAGGCGAAAGAATACGCATACAACAAGTTTACAGGGCGGAGACAACTTCCACGGCCAAGGGAGAATGTGAAGAATAAAGACGTAAAGCAGAAAGAAACGGCGGACAGGTTACTTCGTCACTACTCTGGAGCAAAGTTAACTCAGCGATTAACGGAGAAGGATCAATTCAAGAGCTATCAATCCTAGGAGGAGTTCAAAGTTGCCCAGAGAGAATCGAGGAATGACAATGGCAACAAAATCAAATAAGGCTGCATCGATAATAATCTGTTCTAATAAACTATACAAATTTTCATCAACAGTGAAAGAAGTACAAGTGAAAGAAGTACAGGTGAAAGAAGGCGATGATATGAAACATGAAGGAGAGGCGATGAACTAACAGGACGAAAATAATGATAAAATTCCACCTTTGTTTCATCCTGACGCACATAATAGTTTGCAGGGACGATAGCATATCAAAAGAGCCCCAAAAGGAACTAAAATGAGCTGACAAGGAACCATCAATGGAGAAGGAATTATTAAAAGGCAAGGAGTCCATTGAACTATGAGCATTTACTGACAGCAACAGAAAGAGCCAAGCATTAGCCAATAAAGCCCATATAATGAGGCAAGTTCTTAGCGTGTAGAGGAGCTCGAGTTAAAGGCAACCAGCATTACCAGCAGCAGGAAAAGAGATGTTCGAACATATTCATGCGAAGGAATGAAGCACCAGCCATTAGCAACACCTTACCAAAGAGAATAAAGAAGACAAAAACAACCACACGAATAAAATGCAGTAACTGCTCTTATTTCATAATCACACAGATTTCCAACATGAACAGATAAGAGAGGAAGAGCTTCTGCGAAGAAAATAACATCACGAAGAAGAAATAACAAATAAAGCAATAACCCAAGCGAATATGAAGAAAGAAAGACAGCATACCAGTGAGAAACATCAGCAGGGCGAAGAGGAAGAGAGAAAAGATGGACACAAAAATTATACAAAGAGCGTTAACAAGGAATAAGTTAGGAGAATAATACCGCTCCTTCAAAAATGAGAACTGGCACAGATGGTCCAGGGCGAAGTGAACAAGTTTTGATGTCACGGGTTCAATTCTCACCGTACGCTTATTATTTTTACACATTTTTTACAACTGCGAGGGAGAAGATAAGAATAACAGGGCGGCAATATAACTTTCTATCACAAAGGAAAGCTAGTCCAAGATGTAGAAAACAACCTATTGGTCATGCGTTCAAATTCCCCCCCAAGTGTATTTTTTCGCGTATTTATATTTGAACAGAAGACAAGGATAAATGTGCACGGTCGTTTGATCATGACGCACACAAGAGGTAGCACAGATGTTCGTAGGCGAAGGTTATGAGTCTAGTGGCAGGCGAATCCCAGCTAACATAATTTTTTCACATAGTTTTGGAATACAAAAGGGGCGAAGATAATGATAATCTTAAAGCGCGGTTACATACTTTCACCAAAAAGAGCCTAGTTGGTTAGGTGCGTTAAATTCGCACAAGAGGAAGATAAAGTCAAATATCAGCAGTGAGCGTTTATTACGCACAAGAGAGTCTGCACAGCTGGTTCACAGGGAAGAGTACAAGCTTGAAGTCATGCGTTTGAACCCCAACTCAAGCATGTTTTTAACATATTATTGAAATGACAAGAACGAAGAAATGAATAAAGTTACAGCATTGTGCATTTCCTTCGCACATAAGAAGACGCACAAATGGTTAAGGAAAGAAGATGCAAGCTTCAGATCCTGAGTTCAAATCCTACCTCTTGTACATATTTTTGCATATTTTTTCTAAAAGAGCATACAACCGCATGACACCAAGTTCACTCACACTAGTTCAACACTTAGAAGAAAAAGGGCCAAGGCTACGATTATCAAGGGCGATATCAACGCACCAAGAGGAGCTCAAAACTACAAATTCACATCAAGAGAAATAGAGCGCTACAACAAGAAGAAAGAAATGCAAAGAAGAAAAAGACAACAAACACAAAGAAAAGCAAAGAAGAAGAGAAGGCAATAATAAGAAGGAAAATAATGACAAAATACAAATAGAAGAAAAGGCAAAAATAAGACCTTAATAGAAGGCAACAGAAGTAAAACCTCTAACTAGGGAGGCTAGGCATCCAATTGTGGCGTGCACCCTAGTTCGCATACAACAAGAGGCAATAATAAGACCTAACGCGCGTCATAATTGGGGAAAACCTAGTTAGCATGGCTCGGGAAAAGCTACACCGACCCTGGAACCTGAGTCATGGAGATTTAGGGTGAAATGAAAGCCCATCCAGCAGAGCGCCTTAGTCGAAAGACTAAGGTAATAAGTTCTCTCATAAGGAGTGCAGAAACTCGATCAGGGCGCCGAGGTACACAGTTGAGTCAAGAGTGCCTGGGGCGTCTGGAGCGTACCTAGCCATTCTTGGCAAGTCCTGACTATGATGTACTCGGTCTTCAAGAAACCCCACTTAGGGTGTGGTCTCGTAACCATAAGCCATATCGGCAGAGGGATAAGAGGCCACGAACACAACTGATTGTTGCATCACTGGATGGGAAGAGCCCACCTTAACCCGGTAGGGGTAAGCTTCCTTGAAGGGGCAGTCAGGGGGAATATAAGGACGACACCCTCCATTAGGGAGCTGAATTGTGTCAAAGACGGCAATGTCATGGGGCTTCTACTCACGGGAGTATCTAGGCCTGTCGCATTGTCGCGTCAAAAATATCCTGCAGAGGCAAAAATACAAGAGGTGATAAGGCAAGATCAATGGGTCATTACTTGAAAGGGTGGTGACCGCCTGCGATTTTGCCGACCAAATGAATACATAGAGGCAAAATAAGACCTCTACGTAGGGAGGCGCAATAAGACCACATGAGAAACCCTCAGACCTATATATTATGCTTATGCGATACTAATAATGCAGGAATAAACAAGGGAGGCGATAAGATAGTGCGATACAATGAACTAAAGATGGACAAAGAACTAAAGGGAGAAAGATAAAGCACAAGCAAAGAACATGCGAGAAATAATAAGCGCGAAGAGGAAGGCATATACTAAAGACAAAGACAAAGCCAAAGCAATGAAGAATGGAAGCAATCTGAAGCAACATCAATATTAGCGTGGAAAAATGAGCTAAGTAACACAAACATTAGCTATACATTCCATTTAATCAACAATAGATAAGCATTCTCATCATATAAGCATCACATTCTCATCATATAAGCATCGCATAAGCATTTCATGGCATAAACATCGCATACACATTTCACGGCATAACCATCACATAAGCATTATAATCGCACAAACATTTTCCAATTTTTTTTATAAATATGGAATAATATTGCATGATACAACATAAAAGATTCAATACCATGCAGGAAGCTGAGGCAGGATAAACAAGACGACATCGCCAAAGAAGTATGCAATTATTTCGCATAAACAACTTGAAGCCATTATACCACCGCATGAGAACAAAGATGAGGCAAAGGCAAGATAAGAATGAAGGGCAGAGGCAGAGCCATTATACCGTATGAATTGGAATCAACCTTATACACAAATGAAGAACATGGAACTTGGAAGAAAATCATCAGCACCAATTGTTACTATCAAAGCTAACAAAGAAGAAAGACTTGAAGAAACAACTCGCTCATCCAACGCTTTCTCAAGGATTCTCCCATCATAGATAAAGAACAGAGGAAAAGTATGGACTACATTTTCAAGAAAACATTTTATGTTATTTATCTTCTCGGTCAGAATCATTTACAAAGAAGACGCTCACTCATGAATAACAAGGATCCTCAACAACAATGGAGTAAGCAAAATAGAAGTTATCTCACAGAAACCACGCACGATAATTCATTACACCTCCAGCATCAACAATCCACGAAGCATCATCTTTACAAGACCAAATACACTTAAGCTCAACAAAATCTCCAAAGCACCAAGCCCGTTAAAGCTTCAAGTTGTTCAACATTCACAACCAACCCTCAACCCCAAACAATATAATTCTCACAAAGATTCAACACCATCTCAACCACTCCAACACCAAAAACGCAGAAGCAAAATCAAAAACAAAGAATCCTTCCATCAAAAATTTGTGATCAAGAACAACAAGTTTCGGAACTTCACAAAAGAATAGAGGCAAGTACGTACTTTTAAGTTTAGTATTCTTTCCTTCGTTCCTTCAACAATAAAGATCAAAGACTACTCTAATCGTCTCGCTCCAACAACTACAACAAGGCGGATTATTCCTTAAAAATCGCTCTTCAAGAAATATTCAAGAAAAAAGAGGAAAAATGTAGGGGCAAAATATCGCTCGACCAATAGGAGTGCGCGTCAATATTAAGAGAGCGAGGCAATATCAAGGCTGCACGTCATTTATACATTTCGAGAGTGCGCGTCATTTATACATTTCAAGAGTGCGCGCTATTTATACATTTCCTTGGTGCGCGTCATTTATCAATAGAGCCGTGCTCCAATATCAATAGAGCCGCTCTTCAATATCCGAAATAAAGGGGTTTATTAGCTGTACTCCACTACATATTAGCTGTCATCCACTATGTAAATGAATATATAAAGAGAAAGGAAGGAGAGAGAAAGGGGAGGCCAACCTTATCTTTTGTATTCATCTTCTTCCTCCATCACCTAAAACTAGTTCTAGAGCTCTACCCAAAAACCCAATAATGGAGATTCTAAATATAATACTTATGTAATTACAATACTCATAGTGAAGAACTATGGATGTAGATCAAATTGATCGAACCATGTAAAAAATCCTTGTGTCTATTTTACATTTCAAGCACTTTAATCTTTATTTTGATTGTGAAATATACTTAGATCTAGAAAATATCATAAGGGGTGTGTTGTAGGATTTCCCGCAACTACAAAGGGAATTCCAGGTGGGAGATTCTGTGTACTTAAAGTTGCAACCGTATCGACAACAATCTGCGGTCCGAAGAATTAGTCAAAAGCTTGCACCAAAATTTTACGGTCCCTTCAAGGTACTGCGAAGGATTGGCAAGGTCGCTTATGAATTGGAGTTACCAAGTGAGTCAAGAATACACCCAGTATTCCATGTCTCTTATCTAAAGCAAGCATTGTTCCCTAATGTGAAGGTTCATAGTGAATTACCAGAGCCAACAAGTGGTGACGAAGTGGAGATGGTTGCATCGTTACTGTGCCTTGAGGACAAGGCAGTTTCAAAGGGGGAAGGAATGATAGAATCAAATTCTGTCATGGGAACGTTAGGATGTGATAGTAAAGCATGAGCTTCTGTCATGGAATCGGAAACACTGGTTACTGAGAATTGATAGCTTAGTAGGATTATATTACAGTCTTTTGGTTTAGTTACGATTCCTTGAAAGGTTTTTCTCGTCAGAGTTTTTTAATCCATCAAGGAGTCTGATATTTTTAGGAGTTTAAGAGTTTTATTAGGTTTGATTTCTTAGTCTATATATAAGAGCTTGTCAGGTCCAACTCCTGTATTATCAGAAATCTTAAGTTTATTCGTTATTTTTTCCATTGTCTCTTGTGTGCTTTATCGCTTCTGCTGGTCGTGATAAAAACTCAGTTCTTATAACCAACACTTGGTGAGTTCAACCGAGCTATGCTATAACATTATGCAAATATTGATAAAAGATAAAATGAACTTTTGAATATTCCACAGTATTGATCTTTCCCTGATCCGCTTTTATGTGAAAGTATTGTATGGCTCCGTAAGTTTTCTTATGTTGAACGTTTCCGATTAAATTAATCAATAAGGTCTATTGTGATTAATTTATTCGAGTTTATTGGATACAAATTCATGTGATTTGTTAATGTCCAAAGAAATCATTATTTTCTTGTAAAAGTAAGGTCGCTCTTGTTGTTTTTTCGGGAATGACATATTATGGGGGACAGTTCTTAATTGAACTTGTGCTTAATTGCCAAATCTTTGTGGGGACTGCGGATGTGGAAAATTGTAGGAGTTATCTTGCATATTTATAAACTCCTTGATGAATAAACTAAGTTTCGACTATGTGAAATCATCGAAACAAAGTTGATATGTTCTCTTTTAGTCATGAATTATCTCTTTGAGAATTTCATTATGATCCCATAGTTTTCGTACCTTTGCCAATTTCATCAATGCTGGAATAAGTCCCAATGAAGTACCAAAAAGTAGAGATTCAAATCAGCTCTGTAGCTCGAGATAGGGATGAAACTACATGTTAAAACCTACTAAGATTGAGATAACTGAAAAAGCGGGGGTACAACAACCACACCCAATATTTCGCTTAGCAATCTGTATGAACTAACTCCAATATACTTTCAAGAGAATCAACTAGAAAGTCATACTCAATCTTAAGAAAAGTATATCAAAGAGTTATATCTCTATTCCTTAATGTAATCAGAAAATCAAACAGATAGAAATCGTGAGCCTGATTATTATAAGAAACAACTTGGACGGTATCAAAAACCAATATCGAAGTGTCAATCAATTTAATCAACAACCAAAGGTTGGATTCTCAATTGATTGAACTTACGCACAACCTGTGATATTTCAATTATATAAACAAATATAATGCGAAAAAGATATAACACAGACACCAGAAATTTTGTTAACGAGGAAACCGCAAATACAGAAAAACCCCGGGACCTAGTCCAGATTTGAACACCACATTGTATTAAGCCGCTACAGACACTAGCATACTCCAAGTTAACTTCGGATTGGAATGTAGTTGAGCCCTAACCAATCTCACGCTGATCAAGGTACAGTTGCGCTCCTTACGTCTCTGAATCCCAGCAGGACTCTACGCACTTGATTCCCTTAGCTGATCGCACCCACAACTAAGAGTTGCTACGACCCAAAGTCGAAGACTTGATAAACCAATCTGTCTCACATAGAAAAGTCTATTGAATAGATAAATCTGTCTCCCACAGATAAACCTATGAGTTTTGTTTCGACTTTTGATAAATCAAGTTGAACAAGAACCAATTGATATACCAGACTTATATTCCCGAAGAACAGCCTAGAAATATCAATCACCTCACAATAATCTTAATCGTATGGTAGCGAAACAAGATATAATGGAATCACAAACGATGAGACGAAGATGTTTGTGACTACTTTTTATCTTACCTATCGAAGATTAAATCTCGAACAAATCTTAGTGAAGATAGTACTCAATCACGATAGAAAACAACAAGATCAGAACACGCAACTTCAGAGAAAATAGTTGGGCCTTGTTTCACAATCCCAATGAAGTCTTCAAGTCGTTAACCTACAGGGTTTCGTGAAAAACCTAAGGTTAAAGGAGAATCGACTCTAGTCGCAACTAGTATCACACAGGAGGTGTGGGATTGGGTTTCCCAGTTGCTAGAGTTCTCCTTTATATATTCTTCAAATCAGGTTTTGTAATCAATGTTACCTTGGTACCAAAGCATTCAATATTCACCGTTAGATGAAAACCTGATTAGCTTGTCACACACAAATGAAAAGTGACTTTATTTAGATATGAGTAATCATACCTAAACGTGTGCACCTTTGTTGGCTCAACAATAGATAACCGAAGTTAGCCATATGAACACTTTCATATCATCCGTATTCATCTTAACCATAACTAGTTCAAATGACTCAAATGAAACTAGTTTTAGAGTTGTTCAATTGTTTATATTCTCATAGAAGTATACAAGACACAGTTGAAGTAAAATCGATTTTGATTCGCTCGAATCAATTCATGAACATTATAGCCACGGTTTGCAAAAGATTGCATTCCTTATTATGTAAATGTATTAGTTCATGAACAAACCGATTTTAGAACATAATCCACTCAAGTATGCAAACGGGTACGCATACCTAGGTGGCCGGACTAAGTTTGGGTTCGCTAGTACACGAACTGGTACGCATACCACAAACTTTGTAAAGTCCCGGAACTTGAACCTCATGCCAGTACGCGTACCGGTATGCGTAATAAGTTCCCGGACCTTGACTAAACCAAACAGTATGCATACGGGTATGCATACCATGGTTCCCGGACTTGGATTACACATATGCAAGTACGCATACTGTGCTTATATCCAATTGTTCTAAACTCTCATTTCAACCATTGAAACATTCTCGGAAGATGACAATAGCTGTCTCACACAAACTATTAGCTTCAAAGCAATTTTCAAGTGATCGAATGATCAATACGAAACATTCCGAGTCTACATCAAATGACTGTCTCACACAAATCATGTAAGATATTACCAGGCGATTTTCACATGATCATCTTTTGACTTTCGTCAAGAATATAAGATGAACTTGTTTAAAGCGAAAGCTTACCAACACATATTTCGAGAAATATGTAAGCGAGTTAAACTCAGCTCGAAATATCAAATGTGTATAATTGAAGTCTATATAGCTATACAACTTTTGTCTCAAATAGGAGATAGAGTATATAGACTTTTGAGTGATAGATGAGTTCAAGTCTCCACATATCTTTTGTTGATGAAGTTCCACAAGATCCCCTTAATAGTTCTTCGTCTTCAATCGATGAACCCCATGAAGTCTAATGCTTAACTACACTTTCAATCCTAATCCGAGACTTGGCTATAAGTAGACTAGAAATCAAGACTTATAGTTTTAGCAACTAAACTTGACAACAAGCTTGAGATAGCAACGCTTGCGAGTTCGACCGAGCAGTGCTCTAACAATAACAATTTAGTAAGAACTCATAATTGAGGACACAAGATAAAAACTAATAAATAGTAGAGAGATTAAGTGCCTGTTACTGCAGCAAATTAATCAAGTCTGTGTAAACAGTTGGATCTCCTCGCTGCTCGTCTCTTTGAATAAAATCAACATACAATTCCTTAAGAAATGAGAGGGATTTGAGATCGCAAGTCAAAAACTCTTTCACATTTGGGCAATTGTATATGAGTAATTGTTGAAGAGAATGGAAGAAACTCAAGAACTGGGCAATCAATGAAATACAATTTCTGAAGAGAAGTCAACCCTTGTAAGTCAGGAAGAAGCTCAAGAGTTGCGAGCTCCTTGTGAAGTTAAAAAGTAGCTGCATTTTAAATAAAAAGCTCTGTTTTATTATATGCATTGTCATGGAAAGAGCAAAATTACATTCTAAGAGATCTCAAACAGACGCGGAACAATGTCCTGATTGTCGCTTAATATGTGAAATATGGAGTCCCAACATTTGTCACTTTCCTTCTAAAAGTCAAATTAAAAGGCTTGTGAGCTACAACATGTGCACCCAGTGAAGCGTAATTGAGATCCATTGCATTTCCTGGTCGAATTTTAGCGGGACAACTTCAACTTCGGTTGGTGATAAGTCGAATTTTCTTTATTTGCATCTAAACCTACATTACAAAGCATACTGATGTAGTCTTCTATAGATGTGTGGTAAACAAGACCAGGATTTATGGCCGATCGATCTTTCCAGACCCCTAGGAAAATTAGCGTCCAAATTGGTCATTAAGGCAAATTTGATATATTGCTCAGTCCAATAGAGTTAATCTTGATCCACTGGTCATATTTTTCTAGTGCAGACAATGCATCATACATCATAGTTATATACTACTTTAAAAGGACAAGTTATGCTGAAAAGAAACGCATTTAATCTTAATCCTGCTGAGCCAGGCAATGAGCATTCCACCAGAGAGACCAATAATCGCCTAGTAATTATTTTCATAGTCTCAGCAAGAAAGATCGGATGAGGGGCCAAACCCTTGCACATTCCTTAACAGCACAGAAGACACAGAGGTACTGAGATAAATTTCAGTAATTTCGTAACACAGATTAAGAGTTAACTGGAGGATAAAATCGATCAAGCGATATGGAGTATCAAGAAAATAAGATAAATTTTAGTAAATTTGTAACACAAATTAAGACCTGTGAGTAAGCATAGCCGCGTTTAGGTTTAAGCAGACAATGCAAAGAATATTTCGAACCGCAAAATAAAACTTGATGAGATTCAAGTGTGTTTCTGAACATTGGAGATCCATAATCAAACAAGACAGATTGCATGAAGCACATCGATGTAAAGGCATTACTCTTCATTTCTTATCTTTCCAACATGGCCTTATCGTCTCTAGGTGCAAAACCGAAAGTTCCTTTTCCAAGAAGAGTAGAGATCAGAAATATTTTGTTTTTATAGGAGGTTTTAGGATTTGATGACCATGAAGGACCCTAAATCACATTCAGACAATACTGATGTTGCTTTAAATTGCAGTGTGTATCATAGCGTGATTCTGAATGCAACGTACTCCAACCCATAAACGGGTTGGTTTGTTTTGTCAATCGTGATGAGCCTCATTCTTTTCTCATTTACAATCCTTGCACTCGAGAGAAAACATGGTAGATCCAAACAAGTACAAGTGAAAGTATTTGCTAGCAACTTTGGCCAGCAAAAAGTAGCTGATCTGCTGAAAATTTGAGGCTCGGCTACGGACATGTGTTTGGGGTTCGGATATGACCCAACTACTAAGCAACACAAAGTGGTGTGTGATTATTCGATGACTGTATGCAAGAGTGTAATTCCATGGGGTTGCAAAACCTCTGTCTTTGTTAGGCGTAGATTTACATGCGGGGTCTTCACAATAGGTGAGAATAAATGGAGAAAGATTGATTATCACCAAGCTCCACCCGGAATTCCAAGTGATGACAAAACTGTTTATGTGAATGTTTTATATGTTGGATTCACTACCAATACTCTGAAGGAAGACTAATATCACTATGTTTGATGCCGGAAGAGAAACATTTGGGGTGATCATTACCTCTGATTGCATCCCTAAAGACATTTGGCGTTACACTGAGAAACATTTAGTAGAAGTCAATGGGCATTTAGCTGTTTTAGTCCAAGAAGGAGATGACTGGCTCAACTTGTGGATTTATTATAATAATAACGATAATGCTGGTGGTCATTGGATTAAAGAAACAATCCAAATGCCTTGTCCGTGACATCATTAAATAATTTAGATTTTAAAGTTTTTACCTGCACAAACCTAGTAGTCATAAAATCTCTAAGATTCGGACAAAAATACCGGGAGTCTTATAATTTTTTTATGACTACCAGGTTTGTGCCAGTAATGGCTTTCATCTAAATTATTTAATTCACTCCATGGACAAGGCATTTGGATTGTTTCTTTAATATATTGACCATCAGCATTACTGGTATTATCATTATATATCTACAAGTTGAGCCACTCATCTCCTTCTTAGACTAGAACAGTTAAGTGCCCATCGACTTCTACTAATTCGTTGATTAGTTTTCCAATGTAATGTCTTTATGGATGCAATCAGGAATAATGATCACCTAAGTGTCTCTCTTCATGTATCAAACACAACACTTTGGTCTCCCTTAAAGATTATACGGTAATAGATCCAACACATAAAACCATTCACATAAAACGTTTTGTTGTCACTTGGAATGCTGAGTGAAACTTAGGGATTATCAGTCTTTCTCCATATTTCTCACCTACTGTGAAGACCTAGCAACGACAGAGGTTTTGCGACCCATAAAATTATACTCTTACATACAATCATCTAATATACGGAAGACACTTTGTGTTGCTTAGTAGTCGGGTCATATCCGAATCAAAGCACATGTTCGTAGCTGAGCCTTAAATTTTCAGCAGATCCAGTTACTTCTTGTTTTCCAAAGTTGTTAACGCATACTTCACTTGCACTTGTTCCAATCCACAATGTTTTATCCATAGGAAGGGATTGTAAACGAGAAAAGAACCAGGCTCATCAAAATTTACAAAAAAAACTAACCTGTTTACGGGTTGGAGTATAATGCATTCAACATTCAGAATTACGACACGCTGTGACATAAATCGACATCAGTGCTGTCGGAATGTGATGATCCCCTTCATGGTCATCAAACCCTAAATCCTCCTAGAATAACAAAATATTCTTAATCTATACTCTTACAGGAATATGAAATTGTGGGTTTGTGTCTAGAGGATGATAAGGCCATGTTCGAAAGTTAAGAAATGAAATAACGTCTTGACATCGATATGCTTCGTCCGATTTCATTAAACATCTGCTTGTTTGATTATGGATCTCCAATGTTAAGAAACATACTTGAATCTCATTAAGATACATGAGAGGCGAAAGAAACAATAGAGCAGAGATGGGCCTAGCAATGAGCTAAACTGGGCTATAGCCCGTCCCTTTTTCTTGAAGGTTGGTTTGAGGCATATAAAATGATTACCCTAACTAGTATAGGTTGATAAGGGGTGTCTAAGGCTAGTTAAATTACTTAGATAACCTCAATTAATTAATTTATTTTTAAATTATTTCACTACACCATTTTAAGGGATTAGCAACTCAGATTAGCAACAGCATTTGTGCCATTGCTAATTTTCTGTTCTAATTTCCGTTGCTAATATTTCGCAACGGAAGATCTCTGTTGCTAATTTTGCAACCGCAAAATGTAGGTCGCGAATTGCAACTGCTGGGTGTTCGAGCATGCGAAGCGCGCGTGTGGTCGGGAACACTAGGACTAATTTTTACGCCCAAGTCAAACTTCGGTCATGTCTTTTTTTATTTTTTTCCACCCTTCAGTGTGTTAGCTGCTGCCTTCTCGATTTTTCCATCCCATTTCTCAGCCATAATTTTTTTTCACTCTATTTCATCACTTCTCGAGCTGCTCTTAAGAAGAATCGTTTGTTATCTCGATCTCTTTCATCTCATCTCTTTCATCTCATTTATGTTCTACATAAATCCAACCAGGTAATAGGTTATAGTTGTTATAGTCGTTTGTTTTTTGTTTTTTGATCTTTGTTCTGTGTATGTTTGCTAATGGATTTCATTTTTTCTTTGTATTATCTCGATCTGCAGTTGGAAGGATCGATCTGAGAGTTTAAGTCATCTGAGATATTTGGAAGCATCAATTCTTCTTTTGTTCGAATTTTTGAGTTAAGTTTTTCTTTTGTTTGAATTTTCGAATCTGAATTAGAAAATTTGGAGTTTTCAAATTTGGGTTTCTGTACTGATCACGATGAGTTCGATTTGGAATTAGTGGTAAAATTTATATTGGATTTTGTGGAATTGATAGGGTTCGAATTGATGAAACAGGTGAAGATCTTGGTGGTGTTTTATTGGGTATATATAATTGAGGAATTTATGGTTCTTGAATGGGGATTTGAAAAATTAGGGGTTTAATTGCAGATTTTTCTCATAAATATCAATAAAATAAAACTTGGTTTTTTTTTAATCAATGGTTCATGTTTATAAATCTAACCCATTTGTTTTGTATTTATCATCTACAGACGCAGAGATGGTTTCAAGTAGGCTTGTTCATTTCTTAAATCTACTGGGAATACTCATACCAGCAGGTGAAATACTAACCCCCCCACCCCTTTTTTATTTTTAATTCGGCTAATTTTGACTATCTTTTTGAGTTTGATGAATTTCTTAAAGGGATACAGAATCCTTTGAATTGTTGTTGGTATTGGAGGTACCCCTATGGTTCCCAAGACCTTTAAATTGTTCTTGGTGTTGGTGCTAGTGGTGACGAAGCCAACTGAAGCCAAGGGGGCAATTTGGTTCTGGCTGCCATAGCCTTTTTGTTGTTGCTGGTCATGGTGGTTGTTGGAGGTGGTGGCTGGTTTTAGTGGTAATGATAAACCCAGGGGAAATTGCCATGGCACCCAACTTGTTGGCGGTGGGTAGTGACTTATTGCTTCTATCAATCTTATTGCTCTCGTTGTTGATGTATCGTGTGTATATGGATAGTTGAAGTATTGGCAATCGTACTACGCGGCCTGCCTCTCACATGCTGTTAGGCTTCACGTTTATTCATTTATTTGATGACTTTCTTATTTAACAAAATAATCCACTGACTTTGAGCTGCAATTTGGGTGCAGAGTAGCCGAAGCAAGGTACTTGCAACAGATGCTTGTGTATAAACATGCTAAATTGCAGTTAGTGCATCTGAGGCAGGAAAGATCGCACATAATCTTCTTCACTTATTTGTGTTTTTTGTTTCCAGTAGAGGCTCTTGTCTTACCAATTACTTCTGGTTTTATTATGCAGAAAAAATTTCAGTCATTGCATTCTGCTATCAAGGAAACTCAAATTCCGTCTAAATCTTTCTCCAATCCCAGCAAACGAGATGCAGGAGGTGTTCCGCGTGACGAGAGTCGTAAACCATCTTTTTTAGATGATCAGAACAGGAATACCAGGGTAATTTGGCTCTCAGTGTGTGAATGTGTTGTGTAGTTCTCATTTTCCCAGGGACGCTGGGGTATCTCCAATGTGGCTGATTGATTGCATTTCCAGGATGAACATGATGAAGTGACTGCTAAGAAGTAAGAGCTTGGGGCTTTAGATAAAAAAAGTAAAGGACTTAACTCAGTCACTCATTTCCTCCTGTAAGATCACAATACAACCGAGCTCCAATGATGTAGTTGAATTGGTGAATGATTATTTAAAGAGAAAAACAGCTAGCAGATTTGTTCGCCAGGACTTACAGGTACGTATTAATCCATCATTGCTGATATGATTTTTACCACAATGTTAAACTAACTTATTTAACTTGGTGTATTTATTTTTATGGCTTTACCTTCAGCTCTGGGAAGTGGTTGGTTTTGAGAGAAAGACTTCTCAGTAGGACCTTCTGCTCAACTACCGTGATTTCCTCCATCAAAGGTTGTTGACTTTTCTCCTATCTATGACTAATTATTTTAAATGATAAATTATCTTGATATATATATTGAACCCTTTTTTCGTGGCTGGCAGGTTTAGCATAGATGTTGGTCCATCATCAAGTACAGTAGCAACAATCAAATTGATTGACGTGAATATTATGAAGGTAATGCTATGATTTAGAAGAGCTTAATATGACACTTAGTGTGAATTATTAATGCGATGCTTCATCTTTTTGTATAGTTTCACGAATATAAACGCTTGTGTTGCCTTTACGTTTGTATCCAATGCTATGAGATCTCGGAATCTTGGTAGTGGAAAAAACCTGGCATTTGAAACACAAGTAAGTGATTAGAAATTATTGGTTATTGTTCCTTTTTTTTTCATCTTCTTGGGAATGTCTTTAACCTGGAATCGTCTCATATAAGCAATGTATCTATTTATGCTTACAATTTTCTCTTCATGTTGTGGATTGTGTATAATGCTGTTTGAGCGGTGGACTCGCCTGTCAATAGCTTAGCTGCCTGATATTTTACATAGTTGTTTCTTCTCCCCTGTTGTTTTTTTCACTGAACTTCCGGCAACTGTATTCCTAAACTGAATTTTATGCTGCAGTTAACTAGTCTCCTTCTGAGCAATCTTCTAGATGTGGTTGAGGAGGCATACTTGATACATGTAGAGCTTGATAATGTGATTAAAACAAGTTTCCATTCGCCCAGAGGTAAAAACGTTTCTTTCGTTCTCTTTCACAAGCTATATATTATGCATATATTGTTTAATATAGCTTTAGCACCTTTAGCATTTCCAATTTCAGCTCAACAATGGTTGAATTTTTTTCGGAACCTACTCTGAGTTGTGAATCGTGTTGTTCGTCCTATGTAATAATAGTCCCTAGTGCCGCCACGTTGACACGTCAACAAAAGAAGTCTAAATGTGTAATGCCTAAACTAGAATATGATTTAAAGTTCTTGCATATCCACAGAAGGTCTCCCTTTTTTCACATTTACATATATCAGCATAGTTGTGCACAATTTAACTTTGGCTTATGTGACAGTTGACCAACTTGATTTGCAACTTCAATTTATTGATTTCAAGACTGGATGTAAAGTGATAACTCTTGATATGACTTCTCTGAAAAGGTATGTTCTGATCAACTCTACTTTTTACTGGGAATTTCAACATTGTATAGCTTTCCACCGAATTGTTCTGATTTCCTTGTCACTTGTCTTGAAACAGATGTGTTTACCCCTCAACGATTCTTCCTCCACAATTCCAGACAAATTCACCAGTGTCACTACTGCCCTCAGCTGAAATTCTATCTGAAGTTGGGGTTCTTCAATCTGGTCATTTTTAAGGGATTAGTGAACTATTCCTTTGGATTAGGTAAACAATTCTAAACATGATACTATTTGCTTGTGCGATTATATGGTATTGAGGTGGATTTTAGGAGTGTATTATTGTTCTCTCATTCTCACACTTGTCTATCTGAACTAACTGCATTATCAAGGCTCCTAGTTATTATTACTACATTTTGATAAGTGAACTGAAATGGAACTTTGAAGTTTGTTCTAAGCCTCCTACGAGCATACAGCTCAATTTCAGTTCACTTATAGTAGAGTAGTGGAAGAAAGAGTTCTCTTTTCCCTCTCACATGATATTCTCTTAAATATTTTGTTTGGATTTGCTTCTACATACATCTCCATTTAGTTCACTTATAGCAGAGTTTGTTGATATTTGCTTTACATGGTTTTGACTTGTCTCTGCAGATTATACAAAGTCTAGGGTTTAGTCTTTTGTTTGTGACCTCAGTACTGAAACATCAAATTGGTTATTATGCAGGTATTTGGGCTTAAGTCAAAAAGCAGTACTCTGGTGATATTTTAGCAGCAGCTGAATCTACGTATGATTTGCTGAGGGAATTGGTTAAGCAAGCGGAGTCTCGTGATACTTCTGGTGATTATTTAGTCTTTCTTTCCCTGTTTTTCAATGCCTCTGTCAGTTGACACAAACTAGGTTACCCATCCATTTATGATCATCAACATAGATTGAATATTGTATCTCAGTCACAAATTTTTTGGTTCAGTATGTTTACTTGTGTTCATTTATATCAATTGAAGAATCCGTTCTTTTATAATATTATCTAATGGTGATTCTCAACGATTTTGTATATCGCTATTGTAGTTTGTATATCTGTGTGGATGTTGAATATGGGGAACTGGGTAATTGCAGGGGGGGGAATGAATTTTGACTAGGTCAATAAACATAGACCTGACCTTTTTTTTTGAGGTTGCAAGAAATTAGCAACGTTGGTGTTCTGTTGCTAAATTAGAATCAGAACCAATAAATTAGAACCCGAACCAACATTATCTAGTTCCGGGTAGGGGTATTCCTGTAATTAGCAACACATTAGCAACAACTGTTGCGGTTGCTAATAAAAAATTTAACAATGGCATGCGTCGTTGCGAATTTCCGTTGCTGACCGTGATTAGCAACAGAGCTTATGCCGTTGCTAAAAATTGCGACACCGAGTTTAGCAACGGCAATGTCCTGTTGCGAACCCGTTCAGCAACAGCTATGGTAGGTTGCTAATACCTTAAAATGGTGTAGTGTTTTTCTTCCTAGTTTCTTCTCTAGGCCAACCGAACGCTAACCCGACTTTAATTTTCATGGTCTTCGACTAAAAGTAGAGGCTCTAATGGTTTTTCCAATTTGCAAATTAGTGAAGAAGAAGGAGAAGAAGAAAAAAGAGTTGAAGCAGAAATCGAATTGAGTGAAGTTGGAGAGTAAAAACCAAATCCTCATTGCAAGGGAATGTACAATAAACAGTATTTCCCACAAACTGATATCTTATTTTCTTTTGTATGATTGATAGATTAGGTTTAAGTCGTAAAAACTAGGGTTTTATGACAGTTACTGATCAGTTTCTTGACCCCGATATGATAGATAGAGAATAGCTACACAAGTAGAATAAAAAGAACTGACAGATTGCAATAAACGTTTTATCTTTATTGCTTGTTTTGAAAGAACAATACAATGTTTTCCTTTAAGCTGTTTTCTGCCCTAGGAATTGTACACTTGTTCTTCTTTTGCTCTAGAATATTCTTACTAGTATTTTCTCTAGTAATCTCTAGTTTTCTTCCCCCCTGCCTACAGGTACTACACTGCACCTTATTTATAGGTTGAGTTACTTCTAAATATTAGTCTCTCTATAAATGGAAAAATGCCCTATGTCTGTAATCTTCTAAAAACAGGTCTCATTCTAGGATTAGGAAACTACTTCTAGAATTACTAGGACCTAATCTCTTGTATACAGACTTGGATATAGGGTCTTTTGACGGGCCTATACCTAAAAAACGGATCAGTTACAGAGTGAAGTTTGGCTTACAATTGAAGCAAATTACAGTCGAACTACTCATTGTTCTCCATTATGAAAGTGCTGATAAACGGTTCGGCTGATAACTGAACACGAAAATGATAGTCGAACTTCCCTATATGAAGAACTACACAAAGTTTGGTTGTCCTATTTTTTGCTCGAGTGAGCCGAACTTACATGGGGTTAGTAAACTGGGATTAGTAGAAACATTGAGAAACTTTTAATGCAAGAGATTTGGGAGACTCTAAGAATGATTTTCAAGGAATTATGGTGATTCATAGAGACGACAAAATATATATGAATTTCACCTTACACAAACTGTATATTTATTTTTTAAATAATGAATTAATATATGAATAATTCAATGAAAATGTATAAGTCCATGCATGGCTAATAGAAATTGTAACCATTTTGCCAATAAAATCAAAACGAGACGAACATAAGGGATTTGAATCTCTAGTAAACTTATTGGGTTTTGGAAGACTAACATTTTTTTTTTTCATTTTTTAAGAGTTTAACTATAGCTTATTTGGTTATTGTTTTTAATAATATTTTTATATTTAATCCTCAAAGAAAAAAGAAAGAAAAAAGTCTTTCAAAATATTACCTACTTAAGAGATTTTTTTTTTTAGCCTTTTATAGTATGTTTTGTAAAGTCTCTACAAGTCTCTCAGAACCATAAGTCATTGATTCCAAATCCAAAATAACAGAGAACTCTGAAGACTTTTAGAAAGTCAGCATCCAATAACAGAGATTGCTTGAGATTTTGAAAAACTCTCACAAGAGATTTCAAAAGTCTTTAAAATTCTTTCAATATCTCCACAAATCTCAATTGACTACCACCGTGTTAGGTTCGACAGTTTAAGAATAAAGTTCGGCTGATTACTATTAGCTGAACCTAAGTATGTTTAAAAAAAAAATAGGTTCGACTGATAATTTGTCAGCCGAGCCTAAGTTTTGTAAATAACGAAAAACTTAAAAAAAGTTGTAACTTTTTTTCTAAAATATTTTAAAAAATATATAAAAGATAAAATAAATGATTAGGGCGTTATTATCATTATAAAATATGGTGGATAAGGGATTATTGGTTTTACTACATAGTAATTTTGATTATGCCTTAAAACAGTCTTCTATTGTCTTCCCCAACGTTGTTTAGCGTAGAAAAATATCAGTTTTAGCCCACTCATATATATAATTTCAGCCAACTTATTATCTATTTGGCGCACGCATATAATTTTGATTTTAAAATCCTCGTTATACCTTGTTAATCTATATATTTATATTTACTTTTCGACAACTTAATGTAGATTTTTATATAGATACAAAAGAAATTCTTCTTCTCAACATAAATTTTATATTTTTAATTGATTAAAGCAGAAATTCATTCAAAAAGGATACCTCAATCCAATAAATACAATCAAGACAAATACAAAAAGGGTGCCGAAAGAGAATTCGGCAACCAAATATCCTATTCGACGGAATAAAGAGTCCCAAAGTGCTATCATCTTATTTGCCGTTAAACCTAACATCCTAATTAAATTTTTCTCAACATAGTTAATTTTAATTTTTCTTCCTTGAAGAACTATAAAAAAAGATTCGTTATTGATTATTTTTTCGTTATTTTTAGTTGTCTATTTAATTAGTATTCTATTTGCAAATCAAAACCAACTATGCTACTCATTTCAAAAAATTTACCGCCTACAAATTAGTGGCAATCCAGCCCTACCCAACGACGGATCATGTATCCGTCATTGCAATAGTGGTTAATATAGAAAATGAACTAACCTGATTGGTATTGCCAGCCAGGCATAGCAATCTGGTCCTGAGCAGTTGGCAAAGTGTCACTTCCATTTTCTGGTTCAGAACTCCCTCCTAGAACCTACCAACAGCTCTGTACCAATCCTCAAAATCATCACCAATTCTGCGACCTGCATCAACATAATACATAGACAGGGACTCTCGTCTCGTGATCTAGTAACTCTTACGGCAATATATAATACATCAAAAATAAATAAAGTTATCGGAACCTACGTACCTTCCCAAAAGCCACAATTTTATCAACGGCGTCTCCTAGGATTTCAATCTTTTGGGCTGAAATGGTTTCCAGGGATTAAAAAGATTTGTGGACTATAATTACAAGTGCAGTGGTATTTTGATTTGCACACACAAAATCTTTGATTCATATTTTTTTTGAAGAGAAGGAAAACCTAATAGTTATCGCGGAGAAGGGGGAAGGTTAAAGACGCAGGAGGGGGGAGGCTTTATTTATAGTTTCTTGATTCACAACCAAAGTGCGCGTTTCCCGAGCTGGGCCAGACTTGCCAGCTCCCTGAGAAGTTAAAAAGTAGCTACTTTTTAAATAAAAAGCCCTGTTTTATTTATTATATATATATGCCCTGTCATGGAAAGAGCAAAATTACATTCTAAGAGATCTCAAACAGAATGCGGAACATTACATAAGCATTAGTGATGTTTCACAGCTTGCTCATGATCATGGTGTTCAAATTCATATGTATACACAACAAGAGGACTTCTCACAGTGTGGTTTCCATCTGACCAGACCAGTGACCCAGTAGCGGTTTCAGAATAGTCGAGTGCGTCTCCTACCACGGTTACGATGAATGACTTTCTTTGAGTTAACATTGGGGTTTACAGTTACATTGATCCTATATATCACTGTCTGCCCTGATTGTCGCATGATATCTGGAATTTGGATTCCCAACATTTGTCACTGTCCTTCTAAATGTCAACTTGAAAGGCTTGCGAGCTACAATATGTGCACCCAGTGAAGGGTAATTGAGATTCCTTGCATTTCCTGGTCGAATTTTACGGGGACAACTGCGGTTGGTGATAAGTCGAATTTTCTTTGCATCTAAACCTACATTACAAAGCATGCTGATGTAGTCTTCTGTAGATGTGTGGTTCCCAACATAGCTTGCTTTTGACTGTTTTCCTTTTAGAAGTCGAAAAACAACTTTTAAATATAAATATAAACACTCGTTAGTATAACATGCCAGTTACATCAATGCTGGAATAAGTCCCAATAAAGTACCAAAAGGTAGAAATTGAAATCAGCTCTGTAGCCCGAGATAGGGATGAAACTACATGTTAAAACCTCCAAAGATTGAGATAACAATTTAGTAAGAACTCATAATTGAGGACACAATAAAAACTAATAAATGGGTAGAGTGATTTAAGTACCTGTTACTACAGCAAATTAATCAAGTCTGTGTAAACAGCTGGATCTCCTCGCTGCTCGTCTCTTTGAATAAAATCAACATACAATTCCTTAAGAAATGAGAGGGATTTGAGACCATAACTCAAAGACTCTTTCACATTTGGGCAATTGAAGATGAGTAATTGTTGAAGAGAAGTGCATCCTCGTAAATCTGGAAGAACCTCAAGAACTGGGCAATCAATAAAATACAATTTCTGAAGAGAAGTCAATCCTCGTAAATCAGGAAGAACCTCAAGAACCGGGCAATTATTGAATTCCAAATGCTGAAGAGAGCTACTGTAGAGTTTATTTCCATACATAACAACCACGCTCTCATTGTCATCATCATTTACACCAAAGCCTTTAAACTGATTACACCCTTCAATTAACAGAAGTTGAAGATTGCAATTGTTTTGGAGTATGCTTATTGGAAAGAATGTAAGCTCCTCAATATCACCCAAAAACAGTTTTGTCAGAGATGTCTGGCTTCTTCCAACTGAGCATACCAACTTGTGATCGATCTTCTCTAATACCAATTTCATCAGTGAAGGAAATGAAGGTATTTCTGTTAAATTCTTGCACCCACTAATCCTCAGACCTTGAAGACAAGGATATGAGTAAGGAAATTCTTCTAGAAGAAACATGTCAGTAAGATCGAGCTCAAATAAAGAAGGAAATCCGCCGATATCTAAACTCTTTAAAGACATTCCTGTAAGTTCAAGACGCTTGAGGCTTGGGAGCTGCCCAATAGATGTTGGCAGTTGTTTAATTCTTCTGCAATCTATAAGATCCAAATATTCCAATTCTGGAAGACCATGTGGAATGCACATCCACGCGGGAAGGTCACACCCCATGAAGTTAAGAATCTGCAACATTTTCAAACTAATGGGAGGTTGGAGAGCTTCAAATACTTGAAAATTACACGACTTCTGATCCCACCACCTCATGCCCAATTCTTCTTCTATATTATCCCAATCAAGTACCAATCCAAGAAGATTCTGTTTTCCCTTCAAATTTGCTCTCTCAGCATCTACTGGATTTTTCACGTTCTGAAGATTCACAATGCCTAACGCCTCAAGAAAGTTCAGGTTTCTTAACTCTTGAACACCAACGTTACATTCAGGTTCATTTGTTAGCTTTTTTGGCACTGAGTACTTCAATTCTTTAAGGAAAGCTAGTTTTCCTACACCCGACATTGTCGATCCTCTCCCGTAAAAATGAATCTTTCTAAGTTTTGTCCAGTTTTTCAAATCTTTTGGAGGCTGACACTCAAAAAGATGCACAAACACAATATTGTTGAGACTGGCACAAGACTCAGGCAACACTTTGATCCTAGTACCTTCTAGGTCCAGGGACCTTAACTGAGTCAAAGCTCCAAAATCCTCTGGTAATGCTTTAAGTAATGGGCAGTTTTTGAAATGAAATATCTCCAAATTAGCAAGTTCTGCCACATGTTCTGGCAAGGCTCTTAAATTTTTGCAGGTATTGACGTCTAATGTTTGCAAATTGGAGAGGGTGGGGATAGAAAGAGGCAGCTCTTCAAAGGGGTTGAATGACAAATTTAGAAATCTAAGATTTTTCAAAATGGAGATGGAATCAGGAATGACTTTTAGTTCGCAATTATGGAGATCCAGTGTTTGCAAATTACAAAGCCTGGTGACAGAATCAGGTAGTTCTTCCATGTCCGTCGATGAGAGTTCAAGATATCTTAATTTTTGTAAAGAATGGATGTTTGTAAGAACATTTTGAACACTATAGATGTTAGTCAATACTAATGTCTCCAAATTGTAAAGTTTACTGACGGACTGATCTTTCACTGCTTCCCTAAGATCAAGAGAGGTAAGACGGAGGTACCTTAAATGTCTTAGCGCGGAGCTTAAAGAACGCCATTTTGGATAAAGAAAATTTGGCGAAGAACCCTCATGTATGATGCGCAAGTGATCATTTCTTGAGAATATAGAAGGATCCAGGCTTGAACCTTCCGAGATAAAAATTGTTCGCAGTTTCTTCGCATTCCTTAAGCATTTCAGAGATGTAGATGATATATCTTCGTCCAATTGTAATTGTAACCGACGAACTTCAGAAATATCTTTGAACTTACTTGCCCTAAGAGACACCAATTCATGTACCCCAAGAACATCTTTAGCAAGATCATGCACAAGATCATGCATCTTGCACGTCTCAATGTCGCCTAAGTCGTTCTTCTTGAAATCATGGAAAAATGAGCTCCACGCCAGACTTTCGAAATAATCACGTCCAAAGTCTTCAACGGATCTTTTGGTCTTTATATTAGATTGCTTGAGATATCCTTCTGCCATCCAAAGATGAACCAAAGTTTCTTTACTAATCTCCCAATTCTTGGGAAAGATTGAGCAGTACGAGAAACATTGTTTCAAATGAGATGGCAAGTTATTGTAACTTAATCTCAATATTGAAATGAGTTTTCTTTTTCTTTCTGGAGTATTCCACATATCATCATCCCTAATTGAAATCCAATCACTTTCTTTATTTTTCAAGTGCATTAGACTTCCAAGAAATTTTGCTGCAAGTGGTAAACCGCAACATTTTTTTGCAATTTCTTTTCCGATATCCGACATTTTCGGAGCATCAAATGCTCCACCGGGAGCAAAGGCTTTTTGTTTAATAATAGACCAACATGCACCATCTTCTAATTGACTCAAATTGTAAGGAGGAACACTACCTGAAACAACAGAAGCAACTTGGTAATTACGCGTAGTGATTAATATTTTACTCCCCGGAGCACCAACGTGCAACACAGACTTGAGGCTCTCCCATTGCTCTGCATCATCATTCCATAAATCGTCTAGTACTAGCAAATATTTCTTTCCGTTTAATTTTTCTCGAACCATATTCTCTAGTACACGAAAATTTGAAAGCTTGTGGAACTTAGCTTGAGTAATGGACTCCATAATGTGTACTAGGAGGATTTCAATATCAAAACTTTCCGAGACATGAACCCACATGGTTACATCAAACACTTTCTTTACCAACTCGTCTTTGTAAACGAGCTGTGCAAGTGTCGTCTTCCCCAGCCCCCCCATACCTACTATGGATATCACCGCAACCTTTTCATTAGGATTGACAGAAGATGCTGCTGCTGTGGTATTGGTTGTCAGAAGTTTTATTATTTGGGATTCGTCATTCTTCCTTCCTACAATCTCTGACTCGTTAACGTGGGATGTAACTTGTCGGTCCAGTTGATCAGTACTCTCACTATCAGGAATAGGCGTAGTAAATTCCAACTGAAATCTACCCATATCTTGGGTAATTTTTTCTAATCTTTTATTAATAACTTTAATTTGTTTAGCCATTTTCAGACGAAATGCAAACGGAGGTTTTGAAGAAGAAACGAGATTGAAAACCTTATGCTTCGAGCTATTCTTTTTATAGCAGTGACGCGTGTCCTCATAGGAGAACTCATCAATTACATCATCGGCATCATATGCAATATCCTTGAGCCTTCTCAACCAAAGTCTTACAAGTTCTTCCTTTTCTTGCCTCTTCTCCGCATCGGCAATCACAGCGAGAATCATTTCCGAGGTACTTTGAAGCTTCTTCAAGTCATCCTTGACATCCCAAGCTGAAGAAATGTCTTCAGAAACAACACCCACCAGTTTTTTAAGGGTTTCTGTTGCACCGCTCACAAGAATCTCTTCCATGGTTATAAGGTGTTTACGAAACAGAAAGACGAAAGAAAGTTTAGTATAACTCTCAGATAGAGTAATGTATTGCTCTGAATATATAGTCAGAAGATTTGAATAGAAAACTAAATGGATAATCATCAACTAGTGCTGGTTGTTGGTGCGTTTGAATACGATAGGTTTGATTAGAATCCAATGAACATGCTTTTCTTCATTTCAGTACTTTATAAGAGATTAGGACTAGAAGAAAAAAAGAAAAAAGATGATTATGAAATCAAGAGCACAAATTCAAGAACCGATATACAACTTTGAACTGATGCTTAATACTTGGCTACCTTTTGAGATATATTTCTTTTGAGATTTTTCAAAGATTTTTTATTTCCTACAAAGCAATAACCTACCTAAAGAGGCCATACCTTTTTGAAGAAGTAAATTCCATCCCCACCAGCTTTGCCTCATTTTCACATTCACAACAAATACGATACGACTGTATAAACAAGTTAAGGTACCTTATCATCAAGTCAGTACAATTTCCAAATAAATGAAAACAAGAATGGAAAACTTGAGTTTTTTTTTAGTGGCATGATTGGGTATGCCCAGATTAATTGGGGTATACCCAATTTTAAGTGGACTCTTTTTAAGGGCTAAGGGGGAGTCCTAATGGGTGAAGTTAAAAAACTACCCTTACCCTTTATAATTCTTATTACCCTAAATCAGTTTTATTTTTTTCATTTCATCTTCTCCTCTTCTTCTTCTCCTCCACCTCTACCTTACCGGCTTCTCCATTCCCCACCATTGAAAACTCGTCGATTAATTCGTCGTAACAGTCGATTCAAAAATTCCGATTAATCTTCAAACATGGAGCCGCCGCGGCCTAGGGCTAGTCATATGAAATGAGCAAATCGAAAACCCAATGAATATAACCCTGGAATTGCAAATTTAGTTCAAAGGAAAGTGAAGAAAAAAACCGTCGAAGAAGAAGAAATCAACGCCGCTGAAAACGAAGAAATGACGCGATTAAGAAAGTAAGGGCCTACTTAAACACACTCCAGTACTTCAATTCATGTTTGCATGTCAAATTAGGTCAGAAAAATCGGAATGTTTGAATTTGCAATTATTTAGCCGGCAAGGTGTTTGTTCCACGACCTTGCCGACTTTTCATGTTTAGGGTTAGTCGGCAAGCTCTTGGGTTGAAGATCTTGCCGGCTGTTTAGTATCTGTAACTGCTTTTACAGGGTCGGCAAGTTATTCAACCAAGGAGCTTGCCGGCGGTAGTTTTTTTCGTCGGTTGGTTATAATTCAAATACCATGTCGGCGGATTGTTTTAAAAATAATGGCTTCTGATGCCTAAAGTCGGAATGGTATTTGGATACCACCATGCCGGCTGTTTTGAAGCCGGAAATGTATGGGTAATGGACCTTGCCGACTAATTATGTGGAAAATCCTTGTATCTACTGTGTTCATATTTGTTATAAGCCGTCAGGTTATTTGAATAAGACCCTGCCGACTATAGTTTAGCCGGCATGTTTATTATTAGTCGACCTTTCCGACAATTGTTCCGCCGAATTAGTTACATATGTTGACCCTGCCGACTTATGGATTTTTTCTTAATTGTTCTTGTTCAGGTTGCAAAAGGCAAAGAAGAATAGTGTTACTCCTCCTTCAAGACCTCCTCGTGTTGGTGACAAACTCTTGACCGCAACACATCGAGGGGAATTCATTGAGCCGGGAACGCTCAAGATCCGTGTACGAAATGTTTCTCAACCACCACCGGAACCAAATGATTCAGATGAAACTCCAGATGAAGACCAATCAATTCCATCTGGTAGAAGAGGTGATGATGATGATGTTGTTGAAAGAACTCCGGCTGTTGGAGGAGGCAACAATGATGATGATGATGGTGATCAAGACATGCCACCTGTTGGAGGAGGTAATGATGATGATGATGATGGTAATGGAGATAAAGATAAGGGTAGAGAAGATGAAATTGTTGAAGAGGAAGAGGAAGAGGAAGAGGAAGAAGAAGAAGAAGAAGTTGGGGAACAAACCCAAGCTGCAAGTACTAGTGAAACCAGAAAGAAGAAGAGGGTTATCACTAAACCAGCTGATTCCCACATGTCTCCTCCTCACTTGAAGGTTAAACTTAAAACAGGTGAGGCTCTGAAAGGGACCCCATAAGATGGTGGATATGTTCTTTTTGGTTACAAAGACTCATGGGCATGTGAAATCCAAAATACTGTCGTAAGTAATCTCAATCCGTCTTTGTTTTTTATTTAAGTGTATCTATCTTAAATTTGCGTCAAGTGTTTGTATTTCTTTTCATTTTGTGTTTTTGGTATTTAGGATCACAAGCATGCCATCCGTCTCTTGAGGCGCCAAGCTTCATGTTCAGTGACTAAGAACTGGGAACTTGACAAGGAATGTGACGAGGTGCAAGCAATTGTCAAGAACTCCGGGTTGTGGCCTGCGGTGGAGAGTTCGAATATTGAGTATGATAGAGTTATCGTATCTGCATTCTGTGAGAGGTTCTACGAAGAGACTGATACAATGTTATTCCCATTCGGTGAGATGGCGATAACTCCCGATGATGCTCATCAAATTCTAGGCCTCGAGGTTGAGGGAAAAGCAATCAGTGAGGGCTTCGATAATAGCATTTCTTGGGAGGATATCTTCAAATTGACCAAAACTTTGTTTGGTTAGGATCAGATTAAGACGGAGTCTATGCTTGTGATGAAGGATGGTCATCTAAGCAAGAAGTTTAATCTAAAGAAGTTGAGGGATACATTATCTGGGACCAAGGAAATCTATGATAAGGAAGGAAGGGTGGAATTGGTGCGAATCAATGCTACCGCGTCAACTTATTTTCTATACGTCCTGGGCAAATGTATCTTCCCCGACAGTTCCGGAAGATTGGTCGATGCCAGGTATATGCAACTATTGGATCCCTTAGATCAGATGCATGAGTATTCTTGGGGTACTGCGGTGGTCGCCTTCTTGAACAATGAGTTGACAAAGGCTTCAAGGACACTTACTACGCAAGTTAACGGAAATATATGTCTCTTCCAGGTAATTTTATTGTCTAAATCATTTATATTTGCAAAATTCTCGTAAGATAAGATTCTTACTAAACTTTGTGTTTGCATAGGTTTGGATATATGAGCACTTCCCTACTTTAGTGAAAGCCAACTCCTACGTCAAAGTGAATGAGAATGTTGCGATTGATAAGCCAAGAGGACAAAGATACAGTTTTAAGGGTGCTCAGGATAAGGATATGCCGCAGCAGCTTATCAACGTGCGAATCGCCTTGGACAAATTGACTGCGGATGAGGTAATATTTGATCCGTATCGAGATACTAGAAATCAAGGTTTAATCCAAAGGAGAGATGATGTTGCATTATACTACAATCCCTTATTGTTCTCCCATGGATTTTCAATGTACGATCCACATCGGGTAATGCGACAATTGGGTTACGTCCAAGAAGAACCCCATTTCGATGCTGAGCCGTTCTTTGAAGTGGTAAGGGAGGAGTGCAGCACGTCCCAAAAATGTTGTGACGTCTGTTACCCTCCATCGCCAGTTAACGATCATTGGAACAAAAGACGTGACCGTAAAGTCGATACGAGTTTTTTGGACGAGGTGACCGAAGGTCATGAAGCTCATGAGAAATACATGACGTGGTACTTGGGATGGGCTCGTCCTACTGTGATTAGGGAACAGACTGCTGAACAATTGGCTCGTAAGAGGAAGATGGCAGCGAAAGACCCAGCAACAAGTCTTAAGTTCTTTGTAAGTTTTTTAGAGTTGCTCTTACTGTTTTAAGATTACATTATCGAATAATTCTACTAATTGTTTGTTGTTTAATTGAAAATAGAAGGAGCATTTGAAGACCTTTGTGAAGGTGTTGTATTGCGCGAGAGACAGAGGAGAGCCTTTGTCGATTGAAGAGCAAACCAAGCACATTCACTATGCAAGCAATGTTGGCAATAAGGATGCCTATGAATTGTTCAAGCAAGCTGATGCTGAAGTAAAGAGGGAAGAAAAATCCAGGAGGGAAGCACAAGACAAGATGAATGCTGACAAAAAGAGCGCTCGTTCCCGTGGTGATGGTAGTGGTAGTGGTAGTGGTGGTGGTCATGATAATGCTAAACGGGTCCGTGGTCGTGGTGGTGAATGAATGCATTTATATTTTATTTCTTTATGTTGTGGTAGATAAATATTAAGGTTAATTGTTGGACATATGTTTTTTTTAAGGTTTATGGGACATGTTTTCGTATTTTGGACAAAAAATGTTGGATTTCTAGTTGTTGAATGAATGGTTTGTTTAGCTATGTAAAGTTTCAATAATTACGCCGGTAGGGTTTTGTTGAATTACATTGCCGACTAAACCAGGGCCGGCAAGGTTGTGAACTGCCAGACTGTCGTCCCTGACAACTTCAATGATGTAGTTACCAGGGTTGGCAAGGTAAGCAAATTAATACCTAGCCGACTATTATACAGCCGACAAGGTATTAAATTATCGACCCTGCCGACTATGTGTTGCAGAAAATACCTTCTCCTGATGCCTAAAATCATAATAAGGTCGGCATGGTTATAAATCACGATCTTGCCGACTATATAAAAGCCGGCACGCTAATGACCAAATACCTTCCCGACTGTTATACAGAAGAAAATGAACTCCTGATGCCTAAAATCATAATAAGTTCGGCAGGGTAAGAAAATTACGACCCTGCCGGCCAAAGTTGGTCGACATGTTTGGGAAACAAAAACCTAGCCGGCGATTTCAAAATTCAAATTTTTGCAAGTACAAGTGCATTGTTTGACTACCATAACGGCCAAATTTGGGCACTATCCTATAAATACACTAGTTCTATGTACTACAACAACACAAACATATTTGCATATACTTTCCAAAGCTCATATCATCATATACTCCATCTAACTCTCCCAATACCTCTACAAACAACAATGGCATCATTTGATTCAAATGAAGATTTGGCAATCACCAAAGCTTGGTACGCGGAAACTCGAGTTAGAAGGCAGTCCTCCGTAAGGGTGGATGCCGTAACCTTTTGGGCTAGGGTATACAACAAATATAGGCAAGAGTTTGGGAATCCTAATGGAAGAAGTGTTCAACAAATTCATGATAGGCACCTAGTCATCGAAAATGCGATACTTGCTTTTTTAGCTATCCAAAAACCGATTTTGAACGCTAGCCACTTTGGATTGTCCATTGAACAATTTGTAAGTATTTTTGTGGTTTATTTTACGTGATCCATGTTGTTTGATCTTCTTACTAAACACCACTAACAAAGTAAGTGATAGACGCATTTATGTATTTTCATCTCTATTGTGTATATTGTTAGTACCCATTTTTGTACTTATTTTGGTATTTTATCCCTTTGTAGGTGTTTTTGGAGAAATAGGCTTTTGCGGCGAAATTGGCTCGAAAAGTTGTTAAAGGCACCTGGGAGGACATTTGCTATTCAGACTCTCATTTTGGATAAGGGGTAACCCATTTCCAAGAAGCTACTAAGCACAGACCGGGATTGGATAGGGGGACACCTCCTTTACGTTCAAATTCTAAATTTTGGCGGGAAACCAAAACAAAAATATATACACGTTTCTGGCAGTTTTGGTGGTAGTGATTTGGAGGAGGTTGAGGTCGATTAAACCTCTGATTTTCATAGGGTAGACTCCTTATGGGTCTAGGAATCTAACATGGGTGTTGAAATCGATTAAACTGGGCTCAATCGACGGATTTTTATCTCAACAACAAAATATGGAGAGTCACGTGTGTGACCGATTTTGGGAAATTTTAGAGAGATTAAAGTGCTATAAACCTTCCCAAAGCTTGATATCTATCTAAGGAAGAGTTTAGAATCAAAAGGAAAGCTCAGAAACGCGTGGAAATCCTAAAACAAGAAATTGCCGCAACTTTGCCGTGAAGAGAAAGGAAGAAATTTTGGAAGATTCTGGAGAGATTTAATCGGTATTTTTGATATAAATAGATTGTTTGGGTCATATAGAAGAGGTGTCGAAATTTAGGGGAAGTTTAGAACACCACAGAGTCGAAAAATCAAAGTTGCAGGAAACCCGCTGCTGCTGCTGCTGCTGAAGAACACGAAGAACTTCGACCCACACCGGACCGTCGCAGAAGCAGTCTTATATAAAACTACAGAACTGATTTATCGTTTATTAACAACACTTCAGTTGTATCGGTGATTTCTGTAACGCCAGAAAAGCGTTGTAGATTCGCTGTATTATTATTTTTATTCAATAAAAACACCTTTTAAGCCATGTTTCTATCTTTTGAGCATGTTTTCGGCGTGATGAGCTAAACCCCAACACTGGGATGACGGAGGAAGCCATGTTTCACAATTGATGGTAATTATAATCGATTCTTATGACTTTTTGCATTGTTTTTCAATCGATTAATGATTTTCATTGATTATTTGTGATTTTTTTTGATAGTGTATGCTTAGTCTAAGAACTTTTGATGCACTATGCTTATGATTTACATCTAATGCTTTATAAAATCTACTTTTGGCAAGGAATAGAGTCTATAAAAGAGCTAGTATTGTTATGAATCATCGTATGAACCAATTGATAATGAAGTTTGGTGGAATCCTAAGTCCCAGTTTCTCGTAATATTGATATCATCTTTGTTTATTTGCTATTTTAATCGGAATATAAGTCTAGAATCGAGTCTTCACAAATCTGAGTTGAACGAACTCTACTTATCACTTTTTACAACAACATAAAATCATATCAGTAAGTTTGTGTTTTGTTTTTGTAGCATGAAGTCGTCAAAGCGCGCTACTTGGAAGAAAAGGGGGAAGCATTCGCATTCGATGCAAGCTATCAATTCATGGTATCCAAAATTCCCGAGTATGCTCCGGACTTCATCTCGGCTGAATGGGACTCGGATTCCTCCGGCGAAGATTGATGGTTTTAGTGTAGGTTTTGTGGGTAGATCTCTATGTAAACCCTCACGAGACTATAACTCGTCAACTAGGGTCGCCTAGGGGTTCAAAGGCACATGCTAAGTGCATTCGTTATTCCGTCGACAAGGATTTAGATTTTATGTTTCAATAAATGTAGTAACCAAAATTGCATGAATAAAGTGAATTACATCTTCCCATATTATGTTTTCCGTTAGGTATAACTACAGGTCGGCAAGGTTACATTGCCGACTTTTCAACAGCCGGCAATGTTAGAATTTATTCGCATGCTGACTATAAGTCAGCCGGAAATGTTAGAAATTATTTGCATGCCGACCATAAGATAGCTGGCACAAGATAGTCGGCATATTCTTCATTCAAAGACCCTTCCGGCCTACAAATAGTTTCCTTTTTCTTCATCCACGGACCATGCCATCTAGACTTAGTCGGCACCTTATTCAAACGTCAACCATGCCGGCGGAACTTAGTCGGCACCTTATTTAAACGTCGACCTTGCCGACTTTTCACATTTTCAAAACCAAGATTTTTGATCGAAATCGAACTCATAAGACAGACAAAAAGTTTAATCTACTGAATTCATAATTTCAAAATTTTAATCTAAAATCAATTAATTAACCTAATCATAATTTTAATGTTAATTAAACAAGGGTATATTAGCCATTTAGAAAATATATGGTTAAGGGGTGTCCTATTTTACTTCTAAATGTCTTGGGTTTTGTCTCATTAGGTATACCCCAATTAATCTGGGTATACCCCAATCAAGCCAGGTTTTTTTTTGGTAACCAAAAATTATTATTGAAAAATTAATGTGGTTCAGGCTCAAGGTGCCTTGACAACACAGACTCAATCTAAGGGGAGTTATCCTTGTATTTTTCTACAATAAGATTATTCATCCTAACTTTCCTAGAGATGAAATCTGCTAAATTATTATTTTCTCTTTTCACATGAGAAAGTTTCCAGAAATTAAAAACAGATAAAATAGTTTTGATCTCTTTTATGATCTTTTTATTTTCCCATCTGACACGAAGATGTTCAGTGGTAATAGAGTTGACTACGACATCAGCATCAACTATCAAGTGAACATTATCCATCCTTAAGCTTTTGACCCATCTTACAGCTTCTAGAATGGCCATACATTCACTGGTTTCAGCATCAATTACTATAGTTGCATAGGTGCCCTTGACTCTTTCACAACTTCCTGCAACAGAAAAAAGCACCATACCAGTGCCATCTTCATTAGATAAGTGATTAAAAAAAGCATCAACATATAGTGTGTACCTAATATCTTCATTGTGTCTGACATTAATAGTATCAGTTAAATTCCTAGGAGAAGGATGCAAAGATAACTGGATATTATGCAAGTGATGATTAATTCTAGAAACAATAGAAATAGGGTTTAGATATTTATTCTGAAAGATGCATTCGCATCTTTCTTTCCATATCACCCAGTAGCCAATCATGAGTGTGTTCCTCCATTTAATCATATCTTCAACTCCAGCATTATTGATGTCATTGAACCAAGTGAGAATCCATTGTTGGATAGAACTACAGTTAAGATTTACCTGATCGATGTCAATATTGACTAACCTCCAGATTGACCTGGCATGTGAGCAGTTAATAAGAATAAGAAAGAGAGATTCTTCTTCATTGTTGCATATACTGCAATATGGATCCATGGTTCTGTTGTACTTGGAAAATCTAAGTTTAGTAGGCACAATTCCTTTTAAATACTTCCATATAAACAATTTAACTCTATGAGGCAGATTCATACTCCATAGGGACTACCAAATCTTCTTAGGTATATTGTTCAGATAAGCTTGATTATTCACCTTATTTTTCACTAGCTTACTATAAGCACTTTTGACTGTGAAGACACCATCTTTTGTAGGTTTCCATCTGACTACATCCTTTTCTTGCAGAGAGATTATCACACTCTTTATCATGTCAACTACTTCAGTGGAGAATAAAGTGTTTAATAAAGGTATGTTCCAAGCAGAGTGTCAGGCAGCATCAGTTCATTAACCCAAATATAAGAAAGATGTGTAGGATCACTAGGAATTGGTTTAATATCCATACCAATTATCCAGTCATCTAACCATATTCTTGTTTTCTTTCTATTGTAAACCCCCATACAATAATTTTCTTGAAAAATATGTAAACCAACTTCAATGCCTCTCCAAACCCATGAAGTATTATACTTCTTAGAATCAATATGCAGAAACTCCTCATTTTTGAAGTACTTGGCTTTAAGAACTTGAGTAACTAAGTGATCACTCTGATAACTTATTCCCCAGGCCAGTTTAGTTAAGAGTGCATGATTAAGCATCTCAAGATCTCTAAAAGCCAAACCACCCAAATCCTTAGGTATGCACATATTTTCCACAACAATTAGTTTTGGACCTTTGTTGTTTTTATGTCCCCACCAAAACTTTCTTTGTTGAGTGTCTAATTTCTTGATCAGCTTCTTTGAAATTTTGAAGGTGCTCATTTGATACACGGGTACTTAGTTAGGACTGCTTTAACCATAGTAGTTCTACCTGCTTGACAGAGATTAATGCCTTGCCAGTTAGATAATCTTCTTTCAAAAGCCACATTGATCTCTTTAAAAGAATTAAATTTAGATTTACCAATGAGAAATGGTGAACCCAAATAATTCTCCTTTGTGTCCATATATTTAACCCCAATGACGTTCTTAAGAGTATTACTAACATCAGGATCCATATTGTTACTAAACAAAATGGAAGATTTGTCAAAATTAATGACTTGACCAGATTGTGAACTAAAATCATGCAGGATTTGCTTGAGATTATTCACACTGGTTAAATTAGATTGGGTATATATTAGACAGTCATCTGCAAATAAGAGTCATTTGATAGGAAGAACACTTCTAGCAATTTTAATTCCTTTGACTTCTTTTGAAAAATGAGCAGCAGTGAGTGTTCTTGAGAACCATTCCATAGCCATAAAAAATAAGTATGGAGATAACGGGTCACCTTGCCTACTACCTCTAGTTGGCTGGAAATCTGCACATGGATAACCATTAAGAAATACAGATAAAGAAGTAGTACTTATACACTGATGAATAAGATGATTCCATTCCTCAGAGAAGCCAAACCCTTTAAGGACTTTAAGTAGAAAACACCATTCCATCCTATCAAAGGCCTTAGAATATTAACTTTAAGATCTAACCAACCACCTTCCCCTTCTTTCTTTATCATAGAGTGTATAAGTTCATGAGCTATAATAGTATTGTCATTGATGAGCCTCCCAACAACATATGCAGCTTGATAAGGGGATACTATCTTGAAAATAAGGTGTTTCATCCTTATTACCATAATTTTAGATATAATTTTATAGGAAGTATTACAAATCCCAATTGGACTGAATTCAGAAGGGGTAGTTGGTTTCTTTGTTTTGGGTATAAGAGAAATGAAGGTCTTATTTAGAGCTTGAGGTATGTATCCAGAAGTGAAGAATTTCTTAACCATGTTACAAACCGCAGGTCCAACTGTGTTCCATTGAGTCTTATAAAAGCCTGCTTGAAAACCTCTGGTCCAGGAGCTGACCAATTCTCCATACTTTTCAGAGTAGATAAAATCTCATCATCATCTAGAGGAACAAGCAGAAGTTTATTCTCTTCTTCAGAAACTAAAGTTGGTGAAAGGATGTAATGTTGTTCTTTGATATTATGAGACATAAAAGTACTTATATCTTTAAAGTGATTTGTTAGAAAATTAGACATCTCATCTCTTGAGTGTAACCAATTTCCATTAGCATATTTTAGAGAGTTGATGCAATTTCTTTCCCTTTCCTCTTAGTTAAAGTATAGAAGTACTTGATGTTATTATCCATGTCCTTTAAGAAATTATCTCTATACTTTTGCTTGTGAAAATCATGTTGTATCTGATGCCACTTCTTCGGTTCTTCATTGATCTTAAAAGCTTTGGAAGTGTTGTCTGCAGAGTGAGGTAGCTGTTGTATTTCAGACAGTTGATTTTGAAGTTGTAGATGGTGAAATTTGGATAAGGGGCAAAAGGGTCATTTTAAGACCAAAAAAACTTAACTCTCACGGGAGAGATTAAGCCCTTGGTCCTCAAGGCACCTATAACCACGATTTATAGTTTACGTCTCCGCGAGACACTACTAATCGTGATGCCGTGATTCCTAGAGCACATCCTCAACGAGATACTGCTGGTCACGTAGGTTCTGTCGAGCGTAAAATGTTCCTGGCAGACTTATGAACCAGAACAACCACAATTTCATCATGTCTTCGCGAGACGCAGCTGATTGTGATGCCATGATTCCTAGTATACATCCTCGACGAGATACTGCTGGTCATGTAGGCTCCGTAGATGCGTAAAAACGTCCCCGACGGACTTATGACCCAGAGCAGAGACATACATGTATCCTATAAGAACGACTCATTATATTTGATTTCAAGGGTTGATTCCAAGTACATCATCGCAAGATACACTGGTCATGTCTACTCTAGGCCCTGACTCGACTTACTGAGGTTTCCGAATAATTCCTAGGACATCCCCGTGAGATACGCTGGTTATTCTTCCTCTGGTCCCTTTCGAAAGATTCCTAAAACATCCTTCTGAGATACACTAGTCACGTCGGCCCCATAAATACAAACGCAATTGATTCCTAGCACATCTCTACAAGATACGCTGGTCAAAGACAAGTGAGACGAAGTCTCACATAGACATTATTAGGTGTATAAGCCTTCTTTTCTCTCCCAAACATGTCCCAGCTGACTTTAGAGAGATTCTATCGTGTTGGCCAAGTCTCAAACAGACTCAAACCCGTCAGCCAAATCTCTGATGGTCTCAAACCCGTCATCCAAATCTTTGACGGCCTCAGTCATGTCATCCAAACTTCAGGTGGCCTCATTCGAACTGAGCCATCTCGTTTGAAGAGTTTTATTCACGCATAAAACTCAGGCATGCGCCTCACCTAGGTCTCAAGCCTATTTATCATCCTCTCATACACACTCAGAGCTATTAAATTTAGTCTAAACTATACATGTATATAAAAAAACGTGGATAAGCTCTCTTGATCCCCGCATGCTCAACAAAGGGACCCATAAGCAATAATACGGTATCCACGTGACATATGTGACCGACCATGGAGAGAGGGAGATCAACCTCATATCCTGTCACACTCCGCACACGATTTCTAAGGAATTCCATGTTTTTTCACGTGACTCATCCTAGTCATTCTCATAAATCAGAGAATATCTCTCTATCATGGACAACTCGTCTAAAGAGAATATCTCTCTCTATCACAAAGGATGACTCAGCTTCACACAAATGGGGGGATATCAATTAGGATTTTGGTATGGCGGTCTACGACACGTGTGAGAAATACCCGGCCTATTTCTCACCACGGAAGAGAGTAAAGTCGGTGGAATAAAGAGATAAACTCAGCCTAGTTTATCTTTATATATTCCTAAAGAGACGGGAGAAGTGCTCCGCACTGCAAGCAATCCCTATCTTCACTGACCTGAGATTAGAGAATTCGGCTATAAACAGGTCCTTTTTTTCTATAAGCTAGCACACAACTTTATCATAAACTCTCAGAGCAATTCTTCTTCAATCCCTAGAATTCTCTGATCTGTCTCTTCATCTGCTTCCCTCCCTAAAACCATCCCTAACCTCTTCTATAACTGAATCAGCCTTTGAATGGCCATTGCGCCTAGTTTAGGCGAAGATTGTTCATGCTCAACCTCCCGTAACTCACTTTCAGAACCCCACTTTAGCCTCTCACCGATTTTAGGTAACTACATTTTTGCGACCACAATGGGAGGTTGTTCACTCAGTTAAAGATCTCAATAATGGTTGCTATTAGGAAGGAAGCCGATTCCACCAATCCAATCACAAAAAACATCTCATTGATTCATCTCTGTAATCCATTACAAACATGATCGAGAGGGTTAACCCTATCAACACTTTTCTCTCTCAGACGATTGTTTGACCTTAGTGAATAATTCAGTTTAGTGAAGTTTAGTATCACCTGGATCTCTCCCTACATAACAAAAAACCCCAGTGCCCTATTTCCATTAAAATCTATTAGTAATTTTTGAAAACGTTGGGTAAGGACCAAGGCGAGCTCCTGGGGACTCAATGGAGTCTTGTAGAAACTCATCTCAACATCGTGGCTTATCTGTAAACCTATTTGGAATGCCCGCTAGAGATAGATCCAATAAATCTAGATCGTGTATATGTTCCTCTAAAAATGAGCACTAATTTTTTTTTGGGAATAGCACAGACGAGATCTAGTCTGTCCGTAATCGGACTCACCGAAGAAGATGAAGATCATTATGAACGCTATAGAGAAAATGAGCAACCATCCAGCCGAGTTCATCACTCTCAAGGACCGGATGACGCTCAAAACTTAGAGATTGTGACGAATACTTTCTCCAAAATTCGTTTAGGTCAAAGGCCTTCAACCTAGTCACAGGGAACTCGGTAAGTTTACTTCACTTTACTATTTTACTTATGACTCTTTCGTTCTGTATCTGATTGACCTCGTTTTTTTTCGCTCGGATTTTCTTTTTTTCGTCTATGGGATAAACTTAACGAAAACTTGGAAAGGCTCAAAAATATTCGTGACCTGATCAAAACGTCGCAGAGCCGTCTACTTTCACGAACTACCATATCCGTCCAAGATATAACTTGTCTCTCTTTCTTCTCTAGAGGGTCACAAGTATAACGCGACAAAGCATAAAACGAGGCTATATCCCAAGATGAAGATTAGCCATAGATCATACTTATCCGAAGATGCAAAGTCGTTGGTCGATATGCTACCTCAACACCCGTCCCGTCAGAAAGAAGAGGATCCCTAGTCTCGATGAACCTCCAACTCAGCAACACCAATGACTATCCAGTATCATTTTCCAATGGGACCTCATTTCACCCAAGACATAGGAGAAGAATATCTTCGCAACCGAACCTATCAAGGGAAAAGATGTCTGAAGCGATACTCGTGAGGCCAACAAATCAAATAAAACTTCATCACTCGACATACAGCCACAACCAACTACTGCCACTGAAGTAAACAAGGGAAGGATCCGAGATTGTTTCTCCAGGCCACACGCTACTCATCCAGACGCCTACTAGTAGTTCCCTCGGTTAAAGCCTCTTCTCTAAAAAAGATAGGCTCGACAAGTTATCCCATGAGTCACAGTCAGACGTGATGAGCGAAGAACAAAATATGACGATCACTTACAACTTCCTCAGATCAAAACACGACTCCGATCCACATGAAGAATTAGCTAGTGGATTCCAAGAGAACTCTCCTATCAACAAAACAAACAAAAATCGACTATACAGTTAGACCTGAGTGTATCCATTTCCCTGCTGGTACTAGAAAGCATATACTACTCTCAAGTTCATCATCCTCCCAGAAGAAAGACAGATCTCGATAGATGATTCGGCTACATAAGTTCGCATGAATCCCTGTCGAGACACCTAGTAGAGGCCGAACAACAACTTCATCTTGTCCGGGAAGATACATGTAGCTAGTACCTCGACATGACTCTCCATAGACGTCTCCAACTCATAGACTATCGCTTTCCCTCCTTGAAGACTCAATCTCGTATGCTATAATGGTCTTACTTCATATTCCAAAGCATCCCGAGTCAATGAGAATCCTTAGTATTATATCAAACTAGGGACTAACGAAGAATCATGCGCCAACAAAAGTGTTTTGGGGTTAAAACTGATTCTGCTGGAAATGGTAAATTTGGGTGTGCCGCCGAGAAACGAATCTAAACCCTAAACAAATGCACTGCACGGGAGTACTTTTAGATTCAAGAGATCAATCTGTACAATCCTGTCCTAAACCAAGAAATGGCCGTTCCAGTCTTGCTTCGGTCACAAAATGAAGGAGAAGGGTTGATCTTAGGGAGGGAAACGAAGAAGGTGTTGAGATCAAAATGGCTAACTCTGAAAGTGTGGTTGTTTTATGACTTGTATCAGAATATGGAACTCGCTTGTGGAATGTAGGCTATGAGTTCTTTTGTGTTTTTCTGGATACTTGTGTTGATAACCGTTGTCGGTTGAAATAGGTTGAAAACCTATTTATATAAGTCATAGTTGAATGCACCCTGATCTCATAGGAGGTGGGAGTAGTTGAGTGATGGAGAAGTGGGATCGTGTGGAAATGTTGAAAACCACGTATTTCAATGAGGAAAGACGGGTTGGTGTACACCCACTCTTCTCTGCTACCACTAATTATCCGCCTTTCCTGATATTTTCTCATAATGAGCGTGTTGCACGCCGCACGCTGTAAACTGCCAGACCAATACCTTGATGAACATCCCCCAGTTTGCGACATGTTTGATGTCTCGAGTATTTTCGTGAAAATATGCAGCAGGTTGCTGAGTGGGTCTTGTTTGCAAGACCTAGTTATTTTGACCAATCACGCGCAAGCTAGGCGGTGGATGGTCATGTATTACAAGCCAAGACATGAGGCTTGCCGCAAGAAACTTCACGTAACGCTTCTTAGGTCAAATAATTAAATTATTTGTGAAATCGATATTTATAAAACATCGTTTGTAATCGATGCATATAATGCATCGCTTTTAAGCAAGCAGCTCAAACTAATCGATATGCATAAAGCATCGTTGTATAAATATGCTTTAAATTAGTCGCGGAGCCTAATGTCTTAAAAGGAGCATGACCGGCCATTTTCGAGAAGCTGCTGGGAGCCGTTCATACGCGCCAAAGATAGGTCGATCGGTCCTTATAGGAGAGTGACGGTTGGCGACCACGACGACATCTTATTGGTCTCCTAAGATTTGATCTAGGCCAGTCAACTCGGCTAGCGAAGTTGGACGGCCAAGATGATTTGCGGCATTTAACGGCTGCTGTTGAATTTATTTAAAATTCCTATTGGCAGCGTGACTAGCCATTTTTGGGCGATCGTTTAGGAGCCATATAGGCGGGCCGCGGCTTGGCCGATTATTCCTTATGGAAGAGAGGTGGCCGGTGATCACGGCGACATCTCATTGGTCCCCTAAAATTAGATCTAAGCCGGTTGATTCGGCTAGCGAAGTTTGACGTCCGAGATGATTTTCGGCAGTTACATACTGCCATTAATTCAATTTAGGGTTTAATATCCATGTGGCCAACCTACTTTGTGGCTAACGGTTTTTGGTGTTAGCCGCGTGCTGGGAGCTATTCGATCGGCCAACATAATAGCTGGTCCGCTGGTGAGCATATCCGCACCTTTTCCGTTAATTGAGATTGAATCTAGGCTGGTCAATTCGGCTGGCGAAGTTGGACGGCCAAGATCGTTTTGCGGAAGCAATATACTGCTGCTAGCATAAATTAGGGTTTTGTAAATCACGCGGCCAACCCACTTTGGGTAATCGTTTGGTGGCTCCGCTTGCGAGTGGGAAGGATTCTGATTGTCCTAAGCATTAGTGGGACCGCCGGTGTGCCTGATGGTGCTTGTCCGACCATGTTAGGAGGTGGCTAGACTTGATAAATCGATCGGACAAAACGTACGGTCGTGATCGTTTTAAGACTGACATGGGCATCCTATATTGGATTCTTTAAGGAATTAGGTGTGTCGACCAACCAACTTCCAACTTTATTTAAAAGTGTGTGTGGCGCTTTTGGAGTGATCAGATTGGTCGGTAGGGAAAGAAGGGCCAGCAAGCATTAACATGGGGTGCGGCCGGCCATCCACGGGTAGTGCCTGCTAGCGCAAACCGGTCGGCCAAGTGGTGTGGCCGCGCTTCCTTTTGCTGCTGCTTTTATTTGCCGCAGTTTCTCTTTTACTTCTTGTTTTCTACTTTTGGTAGGATTTTGCTCCTACTAGTCCATGGCGGATTAATTTCCTAGCTTACCTGGGTTTGGTCTCGACCAATAGGGCTCAAGATCTTGCGCAGGCCGTAAAAAATACCTAATTTTTGTAAATTAGTAAAATTAGGTTAGAAAAATTGAATTATGTGGGCTGACACAAAATCAATCAATTTCAGGTGAATTTTGTGCTTTCATACAAAATCACTAATTATATTTCAGAGGACAACATAACTTTGTGTGTCCCTAATTGAGTACTTCCATGAATATCTTAATCCTGACACTTCGGGAAATTCATGCTACTCTGCTGCGAGCGAACATTAATTGTCATGTCATGTAAAAATCAAGAGTTCGGCTGGGGAACATGGCATAGAATGAATACTCGGCATGCCATGCATTAGTGAGTAATGCATGTGAAAGATAAAATTTACAAAATATTTGGGATTGTTGCTGCACGCACCATTCTGGATAAATTTTATATATAAATATACTGAGTTGCTCAATACATATGTAAGTAAAGAGGCATGGGCACTCATTACTCTTAAATGGCTCAGTTTCTTTGCAGAATGATAGCACATTAAATATATGGTTTTACAATTTTATCCCTGAACTAAAAACCACCGTCAACAAGAAGGTGATCCAGACATTCAGTTTTCAGATAATAGATTTAGAAACGATCAGTGCAAGAGTCTCAAAAGATCGAGACACATCAAGACCGTTCAACTCCTCACACCCATATTGCAACATGTTATTACTTGGGGACTAGGGGAATAGAGATTGACCTTCAAAATCGTGAAGGGGCCTTATCTGTGACTCGAGAAATCTCGCATCTCTCTTCAGTCTCGTCAAATTCTCCTCCATCAGCATATTCAATTCCAACTATGTATCGGATCCTGACTAAAGATATGATGATTTGAATCTTGATAGTTTCATCCCTACAAGATGTTTTAGGGTTTTATGCGCACACCAGAACTATATCAAGTATAAGAAGCATTCGAATCATCCCTTAACAATAAATGCATGCAAGAGACAAACTAGGGTTTGCAATCAGTTTGGAGAGGAGTCTATGGTTTTCACTATACTCAGACGCGGCTCATACTTTATCCACATAACTCGACGAACTGGGAAAAATGGGTAGAGAATTCGACAACACGCCCTTGATGAAAAATATCCATCTGCATCTCTCGTACCACGTGTTATAAGGGCATGATGTTTCAAAATACGATCCAAGAGATATCATTAAAACACTGGAATGTATTGCTGCTGAAAACCCTATATTTCCAAGTTCAAATTCACGTGGAATTATCACCGGAAAACTAATATCCAGATCCTAATTTTGTCTAATAGATGAAAGTCAGGTCTATTCTGTTCGATAGTTGGGGTCAACCACTGAAATTGGACGTCAAACGAAGTTTCAACAACCTCCAGAGAGATCACGCAAGGAAGGACTTTCTATTACGAATTTAACTTGGGTTTTAACCTACTCGCATACGTAATGAAGCAAGAGAAGGTTTGTATCAAGTTCGAGCTCATGATGGAGCCTTTACTTCACTAGATGAGTACAAGCAAGAACCAAAGAAGAAATTTATCAATATTTAAGGAAATCATATGGAAGCAGTGGCATCTACCTCTCGGGAAGAAAACTTTCTCTTCTTCCCTAAGACCTCCATATCCTTTCATCCACGTATCTTCAGCTACCACTCTCTCTTCCATAAGGGCCTGAGAAACGAAGACCGGAGTTTAGATTATTCCAGTCAGCTTCAACAGAATCCAGCGCGACTACCTCATATTCAAAGTAAAGATTTTCACGGGTTGTCATCAAGTTTCCCATATCTACAAGATCCTCAGAAGCAAGGTCATTCAGAGTTATCATTCCCATGAAGCTAAAATCGCAAGCAAGTGTCCCATCCAAAGTTAAAGAATACATGGGTCCCGTGAAATCCCCTCAGGTCGGTCGGTTGTCTCTATGCATCCGGAATCTCTTTTTGAAGGTCCTTTGAAATTGTTGAAGCCCGCTTTACCAAGGTCGAACTCGTTCTCACCATGAAAATTACTCTACGAAGGATAGAGGAATTAGAAGAAGTACACTAAGGGAGCAAAAACACACAACTAGGTTCGCTTTACAAGAGTACTGACCTTTCCTCCTAAAACCTTGTCCTCATATAATACCCTCAAGCTTTGTCTCATCAAATCCCTTCAAGCCTTGTCCTCTCCTAATCCATTCAAGCCTACCCTCATGCCTAGAATCTTATCCTTATCAAGAAATCCATTTCGCATCTCATGGGATACTTGCGTATTTGTTTGGGTCCACACTTTCACAAAGGATCAAGAAAAACATGTTTTCTTCATAACCAAGGGTAAAAACGTATAAGCACGCCGCGGACGCGTTTTTGCTCAAGGTGATCAAATTCACGACCTATGACAAGCTAAGGAAGGTTAATTAGGTCATAACACTCCAAGGGTTCGCTTCCTAAGAGTCTCAATACATTAAGAGTTCAAACGCAACAAGGACTCTTTTCGAAAATAGACATCCGCATATTCCAGTGCGAAGACGTGAAAACAGATGACAATCCATTAGGAATTTCGGGGTACTTCCTTAAACAAATATGTTACTCTATGTTTTCCCAACAACATATCAAAGGGGTGTATCAAACGGAGAAGCGAGGTAAGAGATGTTTCCCCGACACCAAAGTAAGTGCAATCTGAAAAACTCATGAAATTTCATACGGGATTTCTGAAGACAAAAGTATACACGGATTTGATTGGCCAAACGAACTCAGAATCAAGTGATTCTTTTTGAAATAGGAATATTATCCTCCTACCTTTAAAATTTGGGGCCGGGGACTCAAATCGGAGTCCGTATGAAGATTTTATAGACATTCTATGCAAGTCTCTCAAAATTGAAGTTTACTGATGAACACCCAAACGAAGAATCCTAATTCAAACAGAACGTGTGGAAGAATGATGGACCGACCTTCATACCTATTTCATGCCAAAAATAGTTGGAAAACAGTTTTCTTTTAAATCCTATCTCAAAAGGGAAGCCATCAAGCAAAGGGAAAGGAAATAGAGTCAAAAGAGGAAATTAAAGGAATTTGGGTCAAATAAGGAAACCAAGGTCTTTTCTTCTTCCAAAATTTCCTCCAAGCCGTGGCCAAGCCTTTTCCATGCGTGAGAATTCTATTCTATGCCAGTGGGACGTCATTTATTCTCTCGAAATATTTTTGAAGGGACCAAAGTCGAAGAGAATTAGGGTTTTGACGAAAATAGCCCTAATTCTAAAATTTGATGAAAAGGGATTTATTCTAAAGGAGAGGGGGCCGAGCCTCTCCCCATTCTCTTGGACGGTTATATACCCCTCATTAAACCCATTTTATCTCATCACTCTTCGATAAATACGAGCTCATAGGGGATTTTGACCAAAATACCCCTATTTCACAATTTTGAATATTTTGAAATAAGAAAGGCCCTAATACATCCAGAGACCGGCCAAGCTCTCATATACTCAATTCAAAGTCCTCATACACGTGATCATTGAGTTCTCTAAGTGTTTGAAGAAGAACGGGACTGAAACGGAATCCAGAAAAGCAGAATTTCAGAGGAAATAAAGGGAATTTAGCTCAACAGGGAAGTTCGAGTTCATAATTTCCAAAAGCAAGACCAAACACATGTCTCTCTCCCTCTCTCAACCCGTGAACATGCATAAGGAATCCCACAGAGTCTCTCATATCAGAAAAAAAATCAGGTTCATATTTGTTTTTGACAAAAATACCCTTGGTTTTAAAAATAGGTATTTTCTCACGGAAAAAGGGTGTCTGATTAATATAAGGGATTGAACGGGCTCTCGTCATACAAGGTACTAAACTCTCAAGACATGCACGCCTACCAAGCCTTGTCAAGTCTTTCCAGAGTATCTGAAGGAGTCTGAAACAAACAAAAGGGGAATTAGGGTTTTAGTGAAATACAAGCCTGAACTCATAATCCGAATGGGATAAGGACTCTAAAATTCAGAGAGGAGCATCTCTTTTCTCTCATGTCTCTTCACCAACATCACGTTCATCCAGAAATCTAATTAAAACTCTCTCTTCTCCACATACTCGTCTGTACAAACTCGGAAGCTCAAGGATGCACAAAGAGAGAAAATTAGGGTTTTGTCCAAGTAAACCCTAATTAACAATTTGATTCGATCAAGACAGGAATTTTGTCTCATCAAGACTCCATATCATGCCATTAACGCCTCCCAACACAGAATCCCAAGAGGTTCCCAAGTCCAGAGTTGATTCCAAGATCAAAGTCATAACAATCGAAGGCTAAACATCAATTCGGGGACTCCTAAAGTATAAAAGAAAAAGTGGATTGTAATTTCGCAACTGAACGATTCATCACCATCTAAATACTCATCATAGAACAAACAAGGTTCTACTCTGAGTAAGGGACTTAATGTAGATGGTGAAATTTTGATAAGGGGAAAAAGTGTCATTTCAAAACCATATAAAAACTCAACTCTCACGGGTGAGATTAATCCCTTGGTCCTCAAGGCACCCATAGCCAAAAAAAATTAGTATACGTCCCCACGAGACACTGTTGGTCGTGATGCCGTGATTTCTAGCGCACATCCTCGGTGAGATACTGCTGGTCACGTAGGTTCTGTAGAACGTAAAACGTCCCCACCAGACTTATGAACCATAACAACCACAATTACAGCATGTCTTCCCAAGACGCAGCTGATTATGCTGCCATGATTCCTAATATACATCCTCGACGAACTTATGACCCATAGCGGAGACATACATATCTCATATAAGCACGACTCATCCTATTTAAGATCAAGGACTGATTCCTAGTTCATCAACGTGAGATACACTGGTCATGTCTACTCTAGGATATGACTCGACTTACTGAGGTTTTCGAATAATTCCTAGGACATCCCTGCGAGATACGCTGGTTATTCTGCCTATGATCCCTTTCGAAAGATTCCTAGAACATCCTTCTGAGATACACTAGTCATGTCGGCCCCATAAATACATACGCAATTGATTCCTAGCACATCTCTTCAAGATACGCTGGTCAAAGACAAGTGAGCCGAAGTCTCGCAGAGACATTATTAAGCGTACAAGCCTTCTTTTCTCTCCCAAACATGTCTCAGCTGACTTCAGAGAGATTCCATCGTATTGGCCAAGTCTCGAATAGACTTCATCCCATCGGCCAAATATCAGACGGTCTCAAACCCGTCAGCCAAATCTCTGACGGCCTCAAACCCGTCATCCAAATCTCTGACGGCCTCAAATCCGTCGGCCAAATCTTTGACAGCCTCAATCGTGTCATCCAAACCTCAGGTGGCCTCATCCGAACTGTGCCATCTCTCTTGAAGAGTTTTATTCACGCATAAAACTTAGGCACATTCCTCACCTAGGGCTCAAGTCTATTTCTCAGCCTCTCAAACACACTCACAACTAGTAAATTTAGCCTAAACTATACATGTCTATCAAAAAACGTGGATAAGCTTTCTTGAGCTCTGCATGCTCAACAACGGGACCCATAAGAAATAATACGTTCTCCACGTGACATATGTGACCGACCGTGGAAAGAGGGATCTCAACCTCAGTTCCTCTCAAACTATGCACATGATTTCTGAGGCATTCCATGTCTTTTCACGTGACTCATCCTAGTCATTCTCACAAATCAGAGAATATCTCTTTATCTTGGACAACTCGTCTAAAGAGAATATTTATCTCTCTCAACACATCATCACAAATGCTGACTTAACTTCACACAAATGGGAGGGATATTAATTAGGGTTTTGGTATGGAGGTCTACGACACGTGTGAGAAATACCCAGCCTATTTCTAACCACAGAAGAGAGTAAAGGCGGTGGAATAAAGAGATAAACTCGGCCTAGTTTATCTCTTTATATTCCTAAAGAGACGGGAGAAGTGCTCCTCACGGCAAGCAATCCCTATCTTCACCGACCTGAGATTCAAGAATTCATCTATAAATAGGTCCTCTATTTCTCCAAGCTAACACACAACTTTCTCATAAACTCTCAGAGCAATTCTTCTTCAAACCCTAGAATTTTATGATCTCTCTATTCATCTGTTTCCCTCCATAAGACCATCCCTAACCTCTCATGTGACTGAAATAGCCTATGAATGGCCATTGTGCGTGGTTTAAATGAAGGATATTCGTGCTCAACCTCCCGTAACTCACTTTCAGAAACCCTAGAATCCCAATTTAGCCTCTCATCGATTTTAGGTAACTACAGAAGCATATCAACTTTTTGATGTATGTCACTAAAATGAAGCCTGTTCCACTTAGATAGGGTAATTCTAGTGAATTGCAATTTCTTGATGAGCTTAAAACCTGCAAACCCCTGTACTTTTTTCTCCGAAGCTTTAGCAATCTCAACAGCACAAGACTTATCATGCAACCATGTTTGAAAGAACTTGAAAGGTTTCCATAACTTTGGTTGGTTGTAATCTGTGACCAATATTATTGGACATTGATCACTACTATTCTGAACAAGGTGAAGTAGTTTAGAATCAGGAAAATTAGTATTCCAATATGCATTTCCTAAAGCATATCAATTCTTGATCTCTTTTAAATTGTACCCAAATTGTTACTTGTCCATGTATGCTCTCTACCAATAAATCCAATATCCTCTAAACCAGCTGATTGAAGAATAGAATTAACTCATCTATCACTTGAAAAATAAGTATAAGTATTATAACAAATAAAATGTATATTAAGATCACCTAAAATAATCCATGGATGCATAATATTGTTGCCTACCTATTCTATAAAATTCCACTGCTTTTTCTTTTTTTCTTAATTACAGTAACCATACATGCAAGAAAGAAGCCATTCAGGTTGACTTAGATCATCTTGAATAAGAGCATGAATCATGTTGTCTTCAAAATTAAGTATCTCACAGCTGAAACCATTTTTCCACATAAGCACTAAACCTCCAGAGAGACCTACTGGTTCATGGTATTTTATATTTGGATAATTAAAGAAACTAATAAAGATCTTAGTTTAACTTCTTATAATATGGTTTTACAAAGGAAAATCATGTCAGGATTTTGTGTCTTAATAAGATCTCTAAGATGGTCTCTATTATATATGTTTTTAAACCCTTTTACATTCCAAGACAATACCTTCATTGTGGTTAGATTGTTGAGATATAACAAGGAAATAATAGTAACTTGTGTGATTCTGAGATTAGGATTACTAGTATCAACCCAAACAAGACACATTTTAAACAGTTTTTTTAAAATATGCAAAGCTCTTGAATATATGAAAAGAACAGAAAAGTAAAAGGAGATGCAGATAACAAAAACATGAAGGTTAATTTCTAAAAAGATTATGAAGAAATCTAAGTATGCACGATGTAATTTTTTTAAACCATACTTAGTATTAAAAATTAAAAGATAGCAGTTTTTGTTGAGATGAGTAATACGAGATACCCGCTCCTCCCCTCCCGTGTTGTCAGTTTGCTTTCCTCCTATTGTGACCATGTGAGTATTTTGGATTCCTGTGGTGTTATCCTGGATGTTGTGGTGACAAGAAGACTTAGCATCTGAAAGTTTTTCTACAGTCACGTCCTTAGAACTTCTAAGTTTATTTACAAGCCTCAAATCTTCAGAGTCTTCAGAAAAGTTCTTCTTGAGTAGAAACTCCATATTGATTACTTCTCCATCTTTTGATGGAACAAAAACAACATTTTTAACAAATTTGTTTTGACTCTTTTTGGAAGCAGGTGGAGCATTGGAATTAATTTTAGAAATATTTTTCCTGAGATTACTAGTTTTTTCGAAGAAGTATGGCTTCTCATGAGCTTTAGAAAGATAGTTGGCTACATACTTACATGCTCCTTTACAATGTTTGATCACATATCATTCAGTGCATATACTGCTAGGATGCCTCTCATAAAAAAAAATCTGCCACTTAGTTACTCCTGCATTAGTGATACACTTGACTCCTCTTCTTAATGGCATGGATAAATCAATATTGACACAAACTTTCATTGGATCACTCCCTACTCGTAATGCATCTTTTGGTTCTATTCCTGTAACTTCACCCATTACTTCACCTATCTTAGTATCTGAAGCAATATTCATATGCTCAGGAAGAAGGTATTTCAATTAAATCCAGAATTGCTGAAAACCCCAATGCTTTTCTGTGTAGATCATATCTGGGACATAATCATGAGCAACCAAAAAATGCTTGCTAACACTCCATTGTTTGTGCTCAATAACCTTGTTCAGAAGGTCCCAGTTACAAAATATAAAAATCATCATGTTTGGTTCAACCTCAACAATTTTTAATTATTATGTTGCAATGAATGGCCAGGTGAACTTGATGAAACGTTCAACAGTCTGGTAATTCATCCTTCCTTCTATGATTATTTTTCCAATTGCACTAGCTTCCCAGTTTGATTCTTCTTCAGCTCCATTGTTATTCTCCTTCTGCTGAATTTCAACTTCCGTGGTATCACCTAAATCTAACATGGCTTGTTTAAACTTGTTCACTAGTTCACCAACATTTGTTTCACTACCTTCATCCATCTTGTAGATTTCGTTAGGTTTACTGCAGCTTGAATTTTTGTGTATTAAATTTGCATCAAGCTTATAAAAATTAGGGGTTTGAGGAAATATTGAAATTGAAGTCTTGATAATATTTTGAGTGTAATCAAGGAAACAGAATGAACGGGGATTTTGGTAAGTTTGGTAACTTTGGAAGCTGGCAGTTGACCATGCTAGTAAAAAGAAATATCAAACTTTCCCAATACATTAAGAATACTCCATATAGGAATAACCTTTATATATGAATAAAAAAATCTGGTCCCGATTTGGGCTAGTTATATTTAAGAAAATAAACTCCATATGGAATAAGTCATAATTTTTTCCGGACCCGTCTTAAGGAACTTACCTCCATATAATAATAATTCAAAATATTATATAGATAATATAGGTCATATCGTACATCAAAGTTTAAGACGAAAAGATTCTTTTAACCAATTTGAAAAATCGTTTTACTTTTTAGCGGGTGTGATGTTTTTTTATATTTTTTTTATGAGTCATTCATATATCTTTGATCATATAATTTTATTTGTCAACTTTCCATATCATTGTTGAATTTTGTGTGGATTATGTTACATAGAAAACTTTGTATATTTGACTAATACATGTGGAACTAAACAAATTTCACATGTGAAACTAAACAAATTTCACATGTGAAACTAAAGAAAATTTATAAATTTATGTTTTCCTAGGTATTGTCTCGGTACATTGTGTTACATAGCAAACTTCCTATATTTAACTTGCGTATCATACATGTGAAACTAAACAAAATTTAACTAATATTTGTATTTCCTAGGTCGTACATTGTGATGTTTGTTGTGCATAATTATGTTTTCTCCTAGATACATATATAACAAATTTTTATTGATCGTTTCAAGGTAGACTCCTATATAAGAATAACCTCCATATAAGAATAATTTTTTGTGGTCCCTAGGATATTCTTATATAGAGGTTCTATTGTATAACTGACATTTTGAATTTTGAATATTTCATGTCTTGTTTGAGAGCGGGATAATATTGAGAATCGGTTCATTGAGTCGAAACATGACTGAGTTTTCTTCAACACAACATCAGGAAAACCTTGGATAACATCACAGACAAATCCTGCAAGCAAAATCTTAATAAAATACTCAGCAAAAGCTTGAATCACAATGTAAATATAGGAAAATGCCATTAGAGAAAAAACAAACTGTATACACGTTATGGAGAAACAAATGAATTAGTTACTCATAATATAAGAAAAGTAATCAGAGTTTTAAAACTAATGACAGCAAAAGTACGAAAATCAATGAAAACAAACTAGTGAAAAAGATTAATGGATGGTTACTACAAAGGGTGAATAGAAAAGTTCTCTCTTTGTGTTTTCCTGGTTAGGTTACGCCGGGAAACACAATTTACTACACGTAATCACTTTCTTTATATATATATATATATATATTAGTTTTATTATTTATTTATTTATTTTTATTTTGATAGAAAACGTAAAGAAAAAAGAATAACATCAAAATAGAAAATGTAGTTCTAATTTTTTAAAGAAAAAAAAACAAACCAAGGAATTACACGAGGTAGTGCTGAGTGCTTTACACGAGTCGAGATTTCGAGAGTTAGCTTGCTTGTACATATTGGGTGGTTTTATAACTTAAATGCGAGGCTTAAGTTCATCCCGCTAAGCTTTGAGAGACTGTAAGCATTGTGAGAAAAAAGCTGAGCGTAGGTTCTTAATAGAAAAATAAAAATGGTAAGGTTTGATTCAACTTGGTTTCTTTTAGAACCGTCATTTGGGGCACACTGAAAAAAGTTTGGGGAATATTTAATAGGACAAAAACAGGATTGGAAATAGTGTTTCTAGGGTGCCCCTATCCAATTTTAATTATAATGATTAGTTGTTAATGATTAAAGTTAGTGTTAATTTAGGAGAGTAATATTTTGTTGAAAGAGAATGATTGTGTTATTATAGAGAAGAAGAAAGAATAAGAAGAAGAAGATAAAGTGTGGAGGGAAAAACCTTTTTTTTTTTTTTTTTTTTTTTGAGATCTTTGTGATAATTGATAAATGTGTGATCCAAGTTCAAGTGGGGAAGGTGAATCTTCATCATGTAAAGCTAAGAAAATACATATCAATTACGATGGAGATCCGGAGATGGATTATTTGTTTGATTATGAAAACGATTTTACTCAAACTCAAACTCAACTTTTTTCTCAAGCTCAAGATGATGACTTTTTGGAGCCAAATCCCGAAGATGAGTACATGGATGAGGAACCCAATGCTAATAATACACAGGTACAATTCTAGATGATTTTTAATGTCCATTTTCTAGCTTGAATTCACCAAAAGGTTGGATTTTTATAAGTAGTTCGGTGCAACAGGATAAGGTTCGGCACATATTTTGGCTGTCGAACCTTGATTAATATGAACAGTTTGGTTGTTATGGTTGTATCTTTTATGAGCCGAGCCTAGGTTCAATTATTTTCGCGCCTAAGTAAATGTCTAAGTTCGGCTTATAATTGGTGTGATTATAGCGGCCGAAATTATTAGAATTTTTTTGTGACTTACAGGATGATGTTTGGCTCACCATTACTTCAGCCGAACATCTTAATATTGTATTGATAAATATTAAAGTATGCGGATTCGACGCATAATATTAGTTTCGTATAAGCCGAACCTTTATATGTTTTACCAAGCAAGTGTGGTTCGGCGATTAATGGAAAATACGAATGAGCCGAACATAGCGGTTCGACTCATATGCAACCTTTCGAATGAGCCGAACCTTTGAGGGACATATGTGTTTTTGTTGTCTAACCTTGTGATATTCTTGCAGATTGTTCCTGAAATGGAATCAATGGAGGATCAACCACCACCTATTTATGTCATTCACGAAGATACTAAAGATCACTTCCAAAATGACTTGGTAAGTAACCAATTTATGTTTTTTTCCCCTCTCAAGTTTGTATTCAAAATCATTAATATAACTTTACATTTGTATTTGTATCCATGTAGACGTGGAAAACTCGAGACAAAGCCGTTGCTTGGGTTGAGGAACATGGTTTTAAAATCAATTGCGAGAAAAGAGGGTTGAACGTAAGCAAGAATAAAAAGGGTGAGGTGTATATTTGGAAGACCGAGAAAAAGTATAAAACTAAATCGAGGAAGATAAATTGTCCCTTCAAGATCGTTTTTAATTGGAACTCATATGAAAATCATTTCACCATGAATAAAGATATGGATTTCCGTCATAACCACCCATGTCCAAAGGATCTTCATGGACATCATAGAGCCGGAAGACTCAAATATCATGAATATGCGGAGGTAGATAAAATGACCCGAGCACGTATGGCACCGTCTAAAATCCTTAGCAAATTGAAGGCGGATGATAATAATAACAAGACTACGTTGCAACAAATCTATAACGCGAGAAGTACTTTGAGAAGGAAGGATTTGCAAGGTAGGTTGGTGATGCAACAATTATTGTGGTTGGCGCATAAGAAGAACTATGCTTGCCAAAAGAAATTGGATGATTTCGTCCATGTGATGCATCTTTTTATCGCCCATCCGGAATGTGTAAAGTTGGCTCTATGCTTCCCATAAGTTCTCATTTTGGATTGCACTTACAAGACCAAGTTCTCGAATTGCATCAACTAAGTTCGGACAATACGCATTACACGATTATAAGACGAACTTTCTACACAACTGGCTTCAACCAAGTTCGGCTTAACATAATATTATACTTTTATAAGCCGAACTTGCTTCTATAGATTCGATTCAGACAGGTCTTACATTCATACATTTCATACATACACTTCTTTCAAACATAAAACCATAACATTACACTTAAATATCATAACATTGTACTCGAAGCATAAAATTCATTTCTTAAAGTTAATAACATTGCAATAAGTTCATTACTTAAACTCTAAACATAAAAAAACTAGTGTACTTCAAATTGAACATATTCATTCGTTAACCACGACCACATTTGCTACCTCCACCACCCCTTTTTCCACCTTTTATTCCACCTCTACGACCTTTCTTACCACCACTTCTACTTGTACCTTCGTCTTCTTAGTGGGTCCTTTTCATCACATTTTTTTTTGGGACGGTCCTTCACCTTTGTTAATAATTCCATATAAACGGTTGTAAATATATTCTTGCTCTTCCACCGTCAATGGTGAGTTGTAATTAAGTTTCTTCTCCATGATCTTCAAGACATCCTTACCCATGCTACCTAATGAAATTTAAAACCAACAAATAAGAAAAAATATAACAAGATATAAACAAGAACTTTAAAAGTAAACATTGAAATCATCGCTTACTAATGTTTGGAAAGGTTTTGATACATCTTCAACAATGCCCTTGGACTTCTTCTTCTTTGACTCCACTTCCTTTTGCTTTTGCTTTCCCTTCTTAGCTCTACCAAAGCTTGAATTTCCCTATAAATGATTAAGGGATGAGAAATTTGGTTATACCAATCTACATAAGATGGGTCAACTTCACAAGGATCGCCACACAACTCTTCTAATTTCTCCTAACTTAATTTGTTCTCTTCCAATTTCTCCCAACAAGCAGTGGTAGGATCGGGATCATATTCGGCATTCCATGCACTATCCGTACTCTTAGTTCCTTTAGAACCCTTGGGCAACAACTTGAAATTTGATTCCTCCGGCACCGTAATCGTTTGGATAAATCTATATTGACAGAGTACTCGACGAGGATCAAACAATATAAAGCCTTCGGGATAAAACAAAGGCCCATAGTACATCCCCAATGGCATATCCCATCTTCAACAACTTCATCCTTCAAGTATAGTTGAAATACAACGTCTTCAACATTCAAGGAGTCTAACTTTTCTCTCAAAGCTATCAAGATTTCCTTTTTATTTCTCTTCTTATTTTCCGTGAAAATCCATTTGCCCGAGGTAGGGAATGTATCTACCCATTTTCATCTTCTTGGCCAATTTCAATTCCGGGAAATGGTCATATATCTATACCTACATAAACAATATGAAAAAATATCAAACATAATTATTAAGAACAATGGAATTCGATCATTGAGGCTATCAACTTTGGGAGACAGATAAAATTTCGGCTGATATAGAAAAACACAATTATAAGCCGAACCAAACAAGTTGATCAAAAAAGAGTATTGCATTGTCAGGTTCGGCTTATAAAGTTAAAATCGTAAGGGCCAAACCTTGTGAAAAGTAGGTTCGGCAGAAACCTAAAAGTTAATTTTAAGACGAATTTAGTGATTAAAATTGAACTATAGAGTGTAAATTTAACTGAAGCATGGTGAAATAACCTCCAATATTTATACTTGTTAACCTAGAGGCGGTTCCAAGTTGCTCGAATAGGAAAGAAAGGGTCGCGGTTCCCCAAGAATACTTGTGGAAGCTTTTCAAATCCCTTAACAGTTGAAGATATTGAGCATTCACCTTGTTCCCACTATTATTGGGAAATATAACAATACCTAGAGTATACAACAAATACGCGGTAGCAGTGCGCCTGGATGTGACATCATCCATAACCAACTCTCCTTTTGAATTTTTTTCATTTGTGTCTCCAAAATAGTTTTTCAAAGCGGTGAACTTGATTTTCTTCAACCTCTTTGCACGAGCATCCTCACACTTCACCTCTTTAGTAGTGCAACAAAACTCCAATTCTGTCTTGGATTTTGGCCAACCAAGAGTTTCCTCAGCCAGTACATACAACTCATCCCAAGTCATTTCATAAAACTCAGATTTCACATTTTTCCCCTTCATTCTAAGACCACTAATTTTCTGTGTATCATCAGGAGTAATTGACATCTCGCCAAAGGGGAGATGAAATGTGTAAGTCTCCGGACTAAATCTATCACAAAAGGCTGAGTTTGTAACTGCATCAAATTCCTCTTGTGCATAGAAAATGGCAGGCCATAAACCACATCCTTGTACTAAATCCACCACCTCAAGAGCCTCTTTGAAAATATCCCAATATGCGGCACTCTGGTGTCTAAGTACGCGGAATACATCCCTGTGATCCGGAGTCTTATAAATTCTCTTCGCCCATGACTCCTTGTAGCCAATCAACACTCTACCACCATCTTCCGGAAGACCATGGGGCTAACCATTCTCACGAGCACGTATTACATTATCATTACTAGGAATGTGCTTACCTGTCACCCTGGGTATAACAACTTTCTTCTTTTCTTTCACTTGTTTTTGTTGTGTTTCTTGTTATGGTTCCTTTTCTTCTTCCTTTTCACCATCATCACCACCATATTTATCATCCCCTCCACCACCATCTTCATCTTCATCATCACCTCTTACTCCTCCTACTACACCCTTATCGTCACCATTTTCATCCTCTTGTTCTACAGGCAAAGTTCCACTCGTGTCAGTTCCCCTTTTTCCTGCATGCAAGTTTTTGGTGCCACCACCTCGAGGTTTGGGAGTTTTAGAATTAGAAGGAGTTACTTCCATTGTTTTCCTTTTAAGCTTCTGTTTGAATTTTTCAGGATGCGTGCTAAAACAAATAACACACCTTAATTAATTCTCCAAAAAATAAATAATATGATTCGACTAAACAAGGTGAGCCGAACATAGTAAAATGGATTAACAACTACCAGTCCTGAAGTTCGGCTAATAAATACAACAAAATATATCAGCCGAACATGATTAAGATAAGTTTTAGAATGTCAAGTATATAGGTTCGGCTGATTTGATATTCAGAGTAAAACATTTTATTCATCCGAACCATGGGATGGCATAATAACTCTTTATGCCCCAGACTTTTTCAGTATGCCCCAAATGACAGTTATTATTTTAATAATCCAACTATTGTTTTCTGTTGACTCTTTATTTCTCTATGAAAAACTTGAGTTGTTACCATTTTGCTGGCTGCTTTTTTGCAGCGAACTATAACTGGAGCTAAGTGTTTAAATTCGTACAATGCTGCATGCTGGGGCACTAATTAGTGGCTCCACACGCACCCTTGCGAGAATAGGCCAAAACCTGCTCAAAAATTAGAAGCGGCCTGCTTTCACCGCGGAGCAAATCTGTGGCTCCCTCCTTGCATTCGGCGCTGCTACAGCTTGCCTTCTATCTGAACTGTAGTTGTTAGTGTTGTTGGGCATGACCAAAAAGCTCAATCTAATTTTCGCGTCCCAATTTTATTTCTCATTGTAAATGGCACCGCACAAAACGTACGCACGTAGCATATCCAGCTACCGCTTATTTCTGCTCTCGGCAAGTTCATTTACCAACCAAAACCAACACAATTTCATCTCAAAAACCCAGCAGAGAATTTCAAAATCTTGTACCTGAAGGAGATAATCAGACCGGAACAGCTATCGACATCCTTCTCGGGCATCTTGGTATGTCATTTCTCTCTTTCTCTTGAGTTTTTGTTTGCTGTCAAACCCTAATTTTTCATTTCGCTTCTATTTAATTCGTATGATTTGAATTGCTTGCTAAGTATTTTGCGTCTATGATTCTTGCTGTTGTTTGATTGAAATCGTGGATTCGATAAGTTTTCTTCATGGTAATGGCTTTATTTGTGGTGCTTGCTTGTTAAACTTCAGATTGTGATTATCATAAACCGACGGGAAAAAGTATTTAGTAAGGCAAAGAAGAGAAGCATACAGTTCTTAATTGCTTAGGAATCCTAGAGAATTTGAAGGGTAGTTTCGGTTGACACCCTTAATCTAGCTTCTATGGCCTCCTTATAGTGATTGTACACACATTTTGCCATTTCAACTTAGCAAATAACAACAATGGTGCGGTTTGTAGTTTTCCAGGTCGAGGTTCAATAGCACAATTGGTTATCTTTCCTAGCGTATTTCAATTGTTCTTTCTTTTGTTAAGTAGATGTTTTGTCAATCCGATCCAGGTTTTAATAGTTAATTCTTTCTGTGAAATAAGACACATGTCTGCAGCTAGTGGGATTTGAAATTATGGTTGAATTTTATTAATTGATTAAGGTCTGATTTTGTGTATTTGTTTGTTATTACATTTTAGAGGCTTTCGTTAATTGAACGCGCTACCAGATCATAACTAGTATATTATCTAAAAAACCATGGCGCCGATGAGAAGAGCTCTGCTTGCTACTCTCAAACAAACTCTTAATACAATGGTAGTGCCGAATAAGACGAGGATAACAACCTCCACAAGGGCTTTGATGATGGACACCCCTATTCAATCACAATCTTGTTTCAGGTATAAATTTTAAGAGTTCTTGTTATTGGTTTGAATAAGGCTACCACTTTTCTCGTTTTTTGTTCCTTTTCAGATTTAGTAGCTCTAACCATATTTTTTGGGTAGGTCTCAGCTTGGTTCAGTTCATAGCTTCTCTATGAATCTCCAGTCGTTTGGTGGTGTTTTTGATCTTTCCAACGAAGAAAGCAAAAGGCGCACTATTAATAGGTTTTTTTTTTTTTTTTAAATTTCTCTCTTGGGTTTGAAGTTGGGCTTATGATCGATGTCTTACCTTTTGTCGAAATTTGTTTTTTTTTCCTAGATTGTTGTACCGAAGCAAGCAAAGGGGTTTTTTAGAATTGGACTTGGTATTGGGGAAGTGGGTTGAGGAAAATATCTCTACAATGGATGAGTCTGGTATTAAATCACTTGTGCATGTTCTTGACGTGGTAAATATACCTATCCTTTTTAACTAACAGCTAGGTTTTGTTGTTTTTGCTCAGAGTTTGGTGTTTGTAGGATGTCAGGCCGTTGTTTTCCAGTTTTAAATGTCTGATTCGGGCTCGACTGTTGAATCAAATATAGTACCTTCATTTGAGAGTCACCAAGCAAGCTTACAGCATCCGTTTTAACTAAACTTAATGATCTGCACACTTGCGTGAAAAGTCAAATATAAATCCTCATTCAGATGATGTCACTTTTATTTGCAGCAGTATTTATTAGATTATAAGAATGTGTATTTGAAACCTTATAATTTAGATGGGATAATAGGTATGGCAAATGAGCTAATGCTCATGGTCTTTTTTAAGACAGAGTAGTTCTTGATTACTGATAGAGTGATTTCCACTATGAAATTCTTACAAGCATTGTTAGTTTCTTATGAACAATTCGTAAATATAGTTAAGTTAGGGGGTCAAATCACTGGATTTATCTCACAGGCCTTACAAAAAATACTTTAAACTTGTCTAACAAGTGCGTAAGGAGAAGGTTAGGTCTCATCATTCCACGTATCTACTTTTTAAGAAACTTCCATGTGATATTCAGTCTGGGCGATTTTTTGTTCTGTTACTTGCTGCAATTTTCAATTTTCCTTTGGTTTCTGCTTTCATAATGATGCACACATGCCCCTGTATTACATTAGTCAACTTTTTTCTTAATTCTTGTTTCCCTTTCCTTTTCGGCTGACATCCTCTCTTGTTTTCTCAATTTCACTTCATATTTCTCTTTTATTCTACAGGAGAACCCAGACCTGTGGAAGTGGCTCACTAGCCAGGAACAACCACCTGAAGCTTTGAATAGTAACCCGGTGAGTAAATTCTTTGTTTACAGTTATTTTTCTTCTTAGTACGCAGTTAAAGGTCTAGATTTTTACAAGTGTATGTATTTGTAGGTATTTTCTGCTCTTCGTGAGAAGGTCATGGGCAACCTGGAAAATCATGCTTCCCCTGAGACACGAGCAAAACCTGGGCAGCCATGGGTAAGAGGATGGGATGATTTGAAAAGAGGACGAGACAGCCCCATATCTGGGAATCAGTAAGTACCAACTCATGTGGAGTTTCGGATCACAGTCTTATGTATTTATGGGAAAAGTGGTTGATTTCTCTAGGACTGGTCAATGGGTACTGCTTTGTTCTAATGTTTCAAGTTGATATTTGGTAAAGTTGGAGCTTAATAAAAAGCTCATGTGTTCATTAAGGATAAGCGTCACATATATGTGTGTTTTTGTAAAGAGAAGGTTGCTGCAAAATGCAAGTTGCATTCTCACCTTCGCCATTTTATGTAGTATGCCAAATAAAGCCTCTCTCTCAGGTTATGTATTATGCAAAATAAAGCTACTCTTTCAGGTTAATCTCTAGAGTATTTTGCATATAATCACCTGGATAGAGTTCTAGTCATCCAAAATCAAACCTCTTGCAGTGATGAGGTCTTAGTTTTCCATTCAGTTGTTTCTGGTGAGGTTGTCAGCCATTACTCATCCTGTGGATTGTTCATGATGAAATGAGCATCACTGTGCAATAACTTGTTGTCGCCAAACCCATAAGCTGCATCCAATTGTACGTCTCCAAATTACATCCACGTGATTATTATCTCTATTTTCATCTTACTGCATCTGTTTTATTTTACTGCAACTGACAATCAAGCCAACCATTCTGGTTCATCTCTTCTAAGGACCACAAGTAGTCCACTTGGGAACCTTTGTTTGTGAAAATCCATTGTACTGGTGACCCGTGACTCCATAGTATGGGGTTAGCTAAGCTACAAAACAATAACTCATTATTAACATATCATCCATATGAGGAATAAAACCAAAGGGAAAGTTAAAATGTAGTAGCTGTAACTTTTGTCCAGCGATTTCAGATTTTTTGTCGAATACGTTTGAACACATCTCAACTATGAGTCAAACACTTATTTTATCCCTATATATATTTGTGTAAGAGACCAGTAATGATGTCCAAAGCAGTTCAGCAGGTAAACCTATCCAAGGACCAAGATATGGGTTCACTTAGTGTTCTTCATCTTCTTGTTCTTCTTCTACTTTCTCAAAATTTCTCTTCTGCACCTTATCGCCATCAACAGTTTGCAACTGGAGATTCAGCTTCCATCCGCAACATTTGCAAAACCACCAACTACAACAAACAATGTGTCTCTTCTCTCAAATCAAATTCCTCAAGTTTGACAGCTGATATCAGAGGCCTTGCTGTTATTATGATTGGTATCGGAATGAGTAATGCAACTCGAACATCTACCTATTTGTCTTCTCAGATGCTTAGTAATACTAATGATGTTGTGATGAAGAAAGTTCTCAAGGAATGTGCTGATAAATACACGTACGCGAACGATGCTTTACAATCATCTCTCCAGGATTTGTCTAATATGTCATTCGATTATGCTTTTGTTGATGTTACTGCGGCCAAAGATTATCCAAATAGCTGTCATAATGCGTATCGACGGTTTCCAGGGTTAGCTTATCCGCCTGAGATGGCACGCAGGGAAGAGTATTTGGTGCAAATCTGTGATATAGCTCTTGGAATGATAGGCAAACTTCTTGATTAGTAAGTAAAATAAGCATGAAGCCCCAATTAATTGAGAATGCGTCTCATTTCTCGTTCTTGTATCATTTTCATTTTTTGGGGTTCTGTTCATATTTTTATTTTTCCTCCTTGTAATACTGAACCTGCAAGCTCTTGTCCCACCTTATTATTAATTCAATGCGGATTCCTGCTCATCGATTAGCTCCATTTATGCCATTATATTGTTGCAGGTAAAAAGTAATATTGTTGGCAAACAACCCTTTTGTTCCATGCTGGTTTACTTTGAACACCTGTACTATACCGCTACTGGAAAATAAAAACAGTAACTGCGTTCAAGTAATTTTATAAGCCTTTTGCAATGTTATCCGAAAGGTGAATCAGGCTATCTTCCCTTTGGCTCAGTTGGAGAGAAGTATCAATGGGAACACAACACAAAAGTAGGGAAGATACCCTATGACTTTAGACAATCTCATTAAGGCTTGAAAGTTCAAACTCATGAGTAGACCCAGATTACATGCATAGAAAACCAGCAAGTTCCATAGGTTTGACTGCTGAAGTCACCCCTAGCACTCGCATCCTATCCTCTGAACATAACTTTAAGAAAGATTTTAGTTATTAGTCAACACGCTTTTAAATTGAAATTTAAGACGCATTTTGTACAATCTTATTGGGTCTACCACAAGAGGACTAGTGGTTGGTTGTGTGATTAACTCAAGCTCACTGGATAATTTAGTCAAGACCATCTAGTGTTGCCACTAAAGTTGTGAAATAGTGAAACGCGAAGCGAATCGGTTTTCATTTATACGAATCGAATCGTATGTTAAAGCGGTTGATTATTGAATCGTATGTTTTTTCGTAAATAAATATATCATATTTTTATGCCTAGTTTTGGTCTTTGGTCCCAAAATAAAGTTTGTTACAAGTCAAAAACAATCAAGGTGGAACATTGGTAGGAGGCCACTATGGAAAAGCGATATATATATATATATATATATATATATATATATTTATGTGATTCATATCGTAAATCACACGATTTTAAAAACCATGGTTGCCACCTTGAAGAACCTGAAGATACCTAGAAAGCAATGTAACGTCGATGTCACTGTAGTATAGTGGTAAAATTATTGGGTCATGATATCAGTGAGCTGAGTTCGAAACTCGTCAACACCAATTCTTTATCACTCGTCAACACCAATTCTTTACCGATAATTCGTCAGTATTGTTCAAAACACCTTCCATCAGGATGTAAATATTTTTTGGGCCTCAACTTTAAGTATAACTATAAAACAAGGAACACCGGGGAATGTTGACTCCTTAGCAAAGAAGGCAAAAATTAGGGGTGAGCTGATGTGAATTTTAAGTTGTTGTAAAAAGTGATAAGTAGAGTTCGTTCAACTCGGGCTTGTGAAGGATTTTCGAAAATTAAATAAAGTTGTTTCAATAATAATAAGAAAATACCGAGACTCTGGATTCCATCATTGACCAATTAAGTGATAAACTCTAATCAATATTCATGCAATGTTTTCTTTTAAAGTGATTCTAATATTTTGCCTTTAATATATTTTTGAAGTAATAATTGTAAGCACGAAGCATGAAACATCAAAAGTATTAAAACCAAGCATGTCCCATCAAAACACTTCACAACTACTCAATAAAAACCAAATTTTCTTTTAAGTTCTATGCAAATAGTCATGTAAAATAATTGCAATAAATAATCAAAATAGAACTATATCACTTTTCATGAAACAATGGCTTCCTCCGTCGCCTCGGCTAAGGGGTTTAGCTCTTCATATTAATCATAATCTCAAAATACATGTTTATGGCTCAAAAGTTGATTAAAAGGGAGAAAAGTGTTAAAACAGCGGATTCTGTAGTTGCTGAAGGTCTAAAACAGACGTCTGAATCGTTGCTGAAGGGGTTCAGTCACTACAGACAGGAACGATAGAAGCTCGTTGTCACTGAAAATAAGTCTGCCTCTGCGACTGTTGCATGTGCGTCTTATGTTCTTCGTCGTCTTCTTCTTCAGCAGCAGCAGTAGAGTTTCTGTACTCGATTTTCTTCGCCTCTCTAGTGCTCTAAACTTCTCTAAACTCTCCCAAATTGTTCGTCACCCTTTTTATGACTCGAATCAACCTATATATAGCCACCAGACCCAAAATCTCTCGAGTTAATCCACAAATATTCTCGTTTTTCTTTTCAGCAAGTTATGGGATTTTTCTTCCCTGTTTAATCTTCTCTACGCGTCAACTTGGTTTCCAAACTCTCATATACTCTCTCAAGACTGAATAAGGACTCAATACATTGCAATCTTAGCGTCGATTTCACTTAGCATGTGAAATAAGCCTTTAAACCCCTAGGTGGCCCTAGTGGCCGAGTTATAGTCTTGGGAGGGTTTACCAGAGGTGTACCCACAAAACCTTACTCCAGACCCTAGCTATCTACCAAGAACCTTGGAATGCACTAAAGAACCTCCTTGGTTGGCATACTTATTGATTACGGGATGAAGTACCCTGATGCGAAATTCCAATTGCTGTATATGAGTTTGCACTCAAGTATACTAAAATTCATATATAAGTGACAGAGCTCTACTCAGATAGTCGCACTATGGACATCAATATCCGGAATCAAACAAATCACATGAATAGATTAAGAAGATGGATATAGAAGTAGATGGTTGCGAATGGACTTCAATGCCAAGATGAACCTATGACCTAGTGGATTGAGATACTGGTCTGGACTAATATCAACACAACTGGCATATACAAGGGAACCAGTGGTCGACTTTATAATAAACCTTTATTTATTTATTTTTATTTTTTATTTATTTTATTTTTAACGACATGATTAGATCTATTGGATCCAAGCGCATGCTTCTTGTCAGCATATTACATGGTAATTCCCGTGGATCCTGCATTCCACGCTTGTTTAGGCGACGGAGACAGGGAGAACACACACATATTGCTATCCAAGTGTTAATATTTATTCCGATTGGTCTAATTGGTCTGTTTTTTTTTTTTTTTTTTTTTTTATAGTAACTCAATCACTTTATTTCAACCCAGCAGACATCAACATAAAAATTTGCAAAAATAAAAACAGAAGTAATAAGATGATTCCGAGATACAGTGAAACTATCATGTTATTTCTAACACCTGAGCTCCGTGCTTTTATGAATAGACTCTTATAGATGTTTCCATCTAATCAGATTGGTTCCTAAACTCCTAAAACCAAAATGCTTCCATCCACTTAGATTGGTTAGTGCCATCCTTAATAGGCATAAATTTCTAGGCTCTGGAGTTTATTTATTGCAACAAAAAGTAACAAAAAGTTTCTACCCCACCCCCAAACTTAAATCTAACATTGTCCCCAATGTTCTAAAGATGAAATTAAAAGCATGAACAAGGAGAAACTGTTTCATTTGAAGAAAAAGAGTTAAGGAAAGATATTACCGTGTTTCATGAGAATGGGTTACCTCCCAAGAAGTGCTAAGTTTAAAGTCTTCAGCCAGACATCAAGTACCATAAAATGGCTAATTACCTTTCAAATCATATATCAGTAGTCGAAATAACTGTGGGTCATCATAACCAAATAGCACTGCCACTAATATGAGACAACTGCACAGGATTAGAAAAATTAACAGATGGATCACAACCTGATCTAAACTTTCTTGCAAGACAACTGGGTTTATCTGTGACGCCTTCTTAGGCTTCATGTGAGTGTCTTGACAAACATATTTTTCCGAACTATGAGTTCCCAATTCCTGGACAGTATCAGGAGGATCGGGTTGTGGAGTCGGGATAGACTCAAGTAATACCTCAGGTACACTAGACTCGAGTCCCAAGTTAGGGACTTCTAATAAAGATACTTGACCATCACTACCCCCAAAATTAGGGTAGTCAGTATTCTCAGACAAACCTCTAATTATTGCTTGAATTTCCGGATCCTCAGAGTCTTTAAAATAATCAAGAGCTTCTTCCAGTTCTCTACCCCCAAACTTAGAGTCATCATTACTCACAGAAAGACCTAACACTAGTGACTGAGTTTCTGGGTCTGTAGAGTCCTTAAAATATTCGAGAGCTTCTTCTAGTTCCAAAGTTTGGTCATCTATCTTACCTAAGATAATTGTCTTATCAAATTCATCTAAAGAATCACCAAACAAAGTGTCGTCCCAACTATCCTGAACTAGATCCTGAACCAAATTACTAATCATATTCACTTCCTCTAAATCATCAGAAGGTTGTCTAGTAACATTAAAGACATTTAGTTCAGTGGTCATATTACCAAAGGATATGTTCATAAGTCCGGTCCTACAGTTGATAACAGCATTAGACGTGGCTAAAAATGGGCGACCTAAAATTACCGGTATTTGATTCTCTGGGTCAGGGACAGGTTGTGTATCTAGGACTACAAAATCCACAGGATAAATAAACTTGTCGACCTCAATAAGAACATCTTCTATCACACCACGAGGAATTTTAACAGACCTATCAGCTAACTGTAGTGTTATCTTGGTGGGTTTTAATTCACCAAGTCCCAGTTGTAAGTACACATGGTACGGAAGTAAGTTCACACTAGCTCCTAAGTCAAGTAAAGCTTTTTCTACCCTGTGTTTTCCTATCGTGCAAGCAATGGTAGGGGCACCTGGGTCTTTATACTTAGGAGTTGTGGTGTTCTGAATGATCGAACTTACATGATTGGCTAAAAAAGGCTTTTTTAGGGACACTAAGCTTTCGCTTTCGCGTACACATATCCTTGAGGAACTTGGCATAATCCGGAAGTTGCCTAATTGCTTCTAGTAACGGAAGGTTTATGGTAACTTTCTTAAAAACCTCCATAATGTCATTAAAGTTGGATTCATTCTTTGTTGGTACTAGTAGCTGTGGAAATGGGGATCTAGGGATAAAATAGGGCCTCTCAGGAACCGAATTGACATCATCAGAGATTTTATCAGTCTCCTCAGCTATGGATGGTCCTGAGGGGTGAACTACAGTTTGCTCATTTTCGGGCATGTTTACCTTATTGTCTACAACTCTACCACTCCTAAGGGTTCTAATAGCATTTAATTGATTCGATGGTTTTGTACCTACTTCATGAACTTCTCTAGGGTTGGGTTGGGTTTGACTAGGAAACCTACCTTTTTTTCTCAAAGACTCATTTATCAAACTAACCTGGGTTTTTAACTCGGAAATAGCCTGAGAATTATCTTGGACCATCTTTTTATTTTCATCTAAATCTTGTATCATCGATTGATGAAACATTGCAGTTTGTTGGGTTAACAAAGCGAGAGATTCCTCTAGACTCAAAATTTTCTTATCAGACTGATTCTGAAACTGAGCTGATCCTGAAGGATTCTTAGTATAGCCAAAACCTGGAGGAGAATTCGAATTACTAAACTGACCTTGATTCTGTCCCTTAGACCATGAAAGGTTCGGATGGTTTCTCCACCCAGGATTATAGGTTTCTGAATATGGGTCAAATTTCTGACGATTATCAAATCTAGTGTTATTATAAAGAGCATTGGCTTGCTCTTCATTATTATGGCCTTCCCAAAAAGGCTCCAATCTACCACTAGTGTGACCCATTTCTAGAGCTTCTAACCTTTTAGCTATCGCTGCAATCTTGGCATCTGATTCATAGCCTCCTTCTACCCTATTAATGTTCCCTCTGCTCAGAAGAATTGTTTTCCGGGGTTCCCTACTATTTTCCCATTGTTGGGTATTTTCTGCGGCTTCATTCAAAAATTCCATTGCCGCATCAACAGTTTGGTTCTCAAACCCACCTGTACACAAAGCTTCAACCTTATATATTGTGGAATAATCTAAACCCTCATAAAGGATCTGAACTAGCCTAACCTTTTCTAAACCATGGTGAGGACATTGTGTTAACAAATCATTGAACCTTTCCAAATACCTATACAAAGATTCTCCCTCTTGCTGTGAGAATGTGCAGATTTGCGTCCTAATAGACGGTGTTTTGTGCCTAGGGAAAAACTTATTGAAAAAGGAAGATGTAAGTTGTTCATATGTTTCGATTGACTCAGCAGTCAAACTATATAGCCACGATTTGGCTTTATCTTTCAGGGAAAAAGGAAATAACCTAAGTTTCAAAGCATCATCATCTAAGCCTCTAATTCTTAGGGTACTGCAAATTTCTTCAAAATCCCTAACATGGAAATAGGGGTTTTCATTTTTTTTCCCTAAAAAGATTGGGAGCATCTGTATGGTCCCAGGTTTAAGTTCATAGGTGGCTTCTGTGTCAGCTAACTTAATACACGAGGGACGAGTAGTCCTAGTCGGATTTAATAAAGCTTTCAAAGTAGCCATTTCTGGTGCTATCGGAGTATTGGGGATTCTCTCCTCATTAAAAGGAGTACGTTCAAAACAGGACTCTCCGAAAATCGTACCTTCTAGGTCAAGGTAATCGAGACGCTTAGAACTGCTAGGTTGTTCTTTAACAAATCTACCTTGGGCGTCTCTTTTACGTTCAGGCATAAAAGAATTCCCCAAATTGGAAGGATAATCAATCGCAAAACAAGGACGACTCAACCAAATCAACCCTATTGATTTCTAGCAAACAAAAAGCATGATGGCTCCACTTAGATTGTTTCTAGACCAGCTTCTACTCTTCCAAAAGGCAACTGGGTATAATTTTAGTAAACCTCATAGGACGATCCGAATAAAGTAAGTCGAAGAGAAGTAGGAGAAGCTCAGAGGAGCTTTGATACCCCCACCTCTTTGGCAACGCTTCCCTGGGTTACAAGGCGGCTCTAATCGACTTACAGTAATCTTCCTGAACTTTGAGTCAGGTTAACAAGATACCCAATACGATCCTTTTGAACGACTTTCCTATAAGCTCGTTACCCTATCGGTCTCGTTCTAGTCAATATTTTAAGCTTAGGTTCGCGTTCGGTATTGTTTTCCTAAGGCGGGCAAGAAGAGAACGGTGATGAAATCCGAACCCTTATCTTGTATGGCAAGGCCTTGCCCTTTACTAGGAAAATAAACGTCTGTATTCAATTCCTCAGCATATATGCACTTTAAGGAATACAGTAACTCGCTGACAGGGGATTCGCGAGTGTTCAAAATCTTACCTCCCGTTCCAGACGGGGGATGAATCGGTTGTAGTCGACTCGGGCCACTGACTCCTGTGTCAGTGTACGAACCCAAGGTGCAGAGACAATATCATAATTGTCCTCCTTCTCTGCAAACAGTTTTTATATTTAAGGATACCCTTCCGTAGGGTATATAAAAATAAAAAATAAAAATAGTGTCCAAAGTCCAAAAAGTCCAAAAAAAATAAAAATAAAAATTACAAAATAATAAAGAAACCCTAATACAATTTTTTTTTTCTTTTTTCTAAAAAAAAAAAAAAAACCTTAAAAAAAACTAAAAAAAAAAAACTAA
>JAJJMB010008429.1:119131-134826 GCA_023531105.1 Papaver atlanticum | reverse complement strand
AAAAAAAAAAAAAAAAAAAAAACTAAAATAAAGTTGTTTTCTTTTCCGTTCTTTTCGCTTTAATCTTTTGCTCCACGTCTTTACGAAATCACCAAACTCCTTGGCTCAATTTTTTTATTTACGTTCCAAAACCTATAGACAAAAGACAAATACCCAAAAACGTAAAATAGAACAAAAATAAATAAAAATAAATCTAAAACCCTAAAAACAAGTCAGCGTCGGCGGCGCAAAAAATTGATGTGAATTTTAAGGTTTTGTAAAAAGTGATAAGTAGAGTTCGTTCAACTCGGGCTTGTGAAGGATTTTCGAAAATTAAATAAAGTTGTTTCAATAATAATAAGAAAATACCGAGACTCTGGATTCCACCATTGACCAATTAAGTGATAAATTCTAATCAATATTCATGCAATGTTTTCTTTTAAAGTGATTCTAATATTTTTCCTTTAATAGATTTTTGAAGTAATAATTGTAAGCACGAAGCATGAAACATCAAAAGTATTAAAACCAAGCATGTCCCATCAAAACACTTCACAACTACTCAATAAAAACCAAATTTTCTTTTAAGTTCTATGCAAATAGTCATGTAAAATAATTGCAATAAATAATCAAAATAGAACTATACCACTTTTCATGAAACAATGGCTTCCTCCGTCACCTCGGCTAAGGGGTTTAGCTCCTAATATTAATCATAATCTCAAAATACATGTTTATGGCTCAAAAGTTGATTAAAAGGGAGAAAAGTGTTAAAACAGCGGATTCTGTAGTTGCTGAAGGTCTAAAACAGACGTCTGAATCGTTGCTGAAGGGTTTCAGTCACTGCAGACAGGAACGATAGAAGCTCGTTGTCACTGAAAATAAGTCTGCCTCTGCGACTGTTGCATGTGCGTCTTATGTTCTTCGTCTTCTTCTTCTTCAGCAGCAGCAGCAGAGTTTCTGTACTCGATTTTCTTCGCCTTTCTAGTGCTCTAAACTTCTCCAAACTCTCCCAAATTGTTCGTCACCCTTTTTATGACTCGAATCAACCTATATATAGCCACCAGACCCAAAATCTCTCGAGTTAATCCACAAATATTCTCGTTTTTCTTTTCAGCAAGTTACGGGATATTTCTTCCCTGTTTAATCTTCTCTATGCGTCAACTTGGTTTCCAAACTCTCATATACTCTCTCAAGACTGAATAAGGACTCAATACATTGCAATCTTAGCGTAGAATCTCCCCAAACTTATTTTATAAACCGAAAATATCTGAAAATGTAAATACTCCCTGTCGAAGATATATCACGTGTAAAACTCATCTTTTCTCGATTCAATTAGCGTTACCAACCCTGTTTTGTCGTACAAGATTGATCCCTATCCAAAACTGTGAAGAAATCCCGAGAAACACTCGTTGAAATAAAACCAGGAAAGTTCACAGGAGCTGTAAACATTTCCCGCCTTTTTCTGTTTTGAAATTTTGAGAAGAAATGTGACCTCCCCCTATCCAGTCCCGGTCTGTGCTTAGCAGCAGCTTGGAAATGGGTTACCCCTTATCCAAAATGAGAGTCCGAATAGCAAATGTCCTCCCAGGTACCTTTAACAACTTTTCGAGCCAATTTTGCCGCAAAAGCCTATTCCTCCAAAAACACCTACAAAGGGATAAAATACCAAAATTAGTACAGAAATGGGTACTAACAGTATACACAAAAGAGATGAAAATAGACACATAAATGCGTCTATCATGAGCAACGGGTGGAACCCATGGATTTGCGGCCACCCACGTCCAGTTCATCAAATTGGCGGGTGCTAGATTTAAATCCATGTCCATGTCCATCACCCGCTAATTATATATATATATATATATATTTATGTGATTCATATCGTAAATCACACGATTTTAAAAACCATGGTTGCCACCTTGAAGAACCTGAAGCAACCTAGATAGCAATGTAACGCCGATGTCACTGTAGTATAGTGGTAAAATTATTGGGTCATGATATCAGTGAGCTGAGTTCGAAACTCGTCAGCACCAATTCTTTATCACTCGTCAACACCAATTCTTTACCGATAATTCATCAGTATTGTTTAAAACACCTTCCATCGAGATGTAAATATTTTTTGGGCCTCAACTTTAAGTATAACTATAGAACAAGGAACACAGGGGAATGCTGACTCCTTAGCAAAGAAGGCCAAAATTAGGGGTGAGCAACGGGTGGAACCCATGGATTTACGGCCATCCACGTCCAGTTCATCAAATTGGCGGGTGCTAGATTTAAATCCATGTCCAGTCCATCACCCGCTAATTAGCGGGTGAGTGTATCCATGGATTTGATATCTTTTATGGATAAATAGGTAACATCATAACAAAAATTAATTTACATCTTAAATTACAGAAAATGAAAGACTATTAAATCACTTGGCTAATTTGAGGCCTATAGATTTTATTTTAGACCCACCATTAGAAAAATGGGTTATTATGAAGTAAAATAAAAAACTCCTTATCCACATATTTTTGTTAATAACTAATTTTTCCATGATTAATTGTGTTAGTAAATTGATTAATGAAATTATGGTGAATGCTATTAGTTTGGGATTTGTGATCAGCAAAACATGATCGAAAACATTAGTTTTCTGATTATTATGAAAAGAACGTAATAATTTATACATTAGGTTTTTCAAGCATGTGGATCCATGTTTAATTGATATTTTCATGATCCATTTTTCTGAAATCTAACCGGAATCTGTGGATGCCAATGTTTACGTCAACTGATTCTGGGTGAAGTTCATCATTTCGATGAACATCCTCATATTCTGGGTAAAATACCTCATTTCAGTTTCGTGAACTCGTATACCGATTGATCAAAATTGGTTGGTACAATCCTCCCCAAGTGCCGATTGTAAAAGAAAAACTCAAAAATGATAATTTTTTATACAAAAATACATCCATAATTGGTGGATATAGTGCCTCCCGTGTACCGATTGTTAAAAAAAAAAAAAAATCAGGAGTTTTTATGTGATTTTTTGTTGTTGCAATAATCGGTTTACATAAATGCCCTTTATCCACCGATTGTAAATTTGGGCATTTCTTCGATTGTTTTGCTCATAACTTCTTCGTCCGATGTCGGAATGACCTCATTCTTTTTGCGTTCAACTCGTATTTTCATGCTCTATAATCTAGAGATAATAATTTCCGGGTTTGTGCAAAAATTAAAACATGGTTAATGAATCGATTGATATAGGCATTAACGTATACCGATGTTTGTTGATGTCCATCAAACACGAAGAACATCAACCCAGAATCGGTTGATGTGTGTGTACCCTATGCACCAATTCTGGGTGATGTTCTTCGTTTTTAATGAATACCAAAAACAATAGGTATACATTAATGCTTATATCAACTGATTCTAGTTGAGATTCAGAAAAATTTGATGAGTGTTGTATCTAAGCTCTTTCCTAAGGTACAGAAAATCTATTCTTTAGTTGAAACTTAACTTACATTGGGGTTTTTTCAATTGTTTAATGTAGTAGACATATTTAGCGTCGAGTAAATTCCGTAAGAGAATTACTTCCATAAATTACTTCAACAAACCAAGAATAGACAATGTGCACACTTTGTGGCAATTGTCGAAAACAAGATCTAGAACTTAGTTCTCAAGTTAGATCTATTATTGGAAAGAATTAGAAATTTCCTTGCAAAAAATTTGTCTAATAAACAACAATCCTAAGCATGTGAAAAGTTTACCTTGGAAACAAAGTAGAGAGAATGAACATAAAACCAAGTGACTGGGTCGGCCCATGCACCAGGTTCGTGAACTCAAGAATCAAAATAAGGTAACAGGAGAATTTCCACCAATACTTGGTTCGTGAACTTACTATGTGAGTTTGCAAACTCAAGTTAGGAATTTTTTACAGGAAAACTCGTTTTAGATTGTGCTAACAAACTCATAATGCATGAACCCAAGTTGTAAGGTCTACAGGAGAACTCGTTGATAACTTGGGTTTGCGAACTCAATGTGTCAAAATTTCATAGGACGACTCGCCTTATGCTGGGTTCATGAACTGTCTATATTAGGCTCGCGAATCACTATAAGTGAACTATCTTTGTAATTGATTCATTGTTAAAGCCATTTGACTTTTCTAGAAAAGATAGATAGATAGAAGAAAAGAGAGTCTGAAAAGAAAAGCAATTTTCATTATTAAAGCCTTTAATGAAATTCTTCAAATTGATGTTTTTGATCAATCTGCGAGATTAATTTGGAAGTTTCTAAGAATTTACTACCTTATTTAATCTAGATCAAAGCAGATTTTAGTAGGATACAAATCAAGAAATAATTTTGGCATCTCAATTTAAATACATACTTGATATACCGACGTATGTGGGTCCAACCGAGCATTCGCTCTAACAGACGACTTTGAAAAAATATTTTTTACAATTACTTAAGGCATCATGCTTCAAAAATATCGACCATGGAGACTGTAAAAGAGTTGTCATGGTATAAATATTCATACTAGGACGACTGTTAATGCAAAAACTTGACCCCACTCTGGACGAAAACTTGAAAGAGTTTCCATGGTCCGAAGATTTTAACCATGACAACTGCTGAGGAAAAAACTTTAAAAATGTAGGGGTACCAAAATACACCACCAACTTTTTATTAGGAAACCTGTATGGACTAAACTCAAATACAATTCCGAGAGTTCAACTTAATGAATATCAATCAAGAAATTATATGAAGAGCTTATATCTCTTTCTCTAATAATCAGAAAGTTTACAAAACCAAATCCGTGAACCTGAATACATGTGAGAGTTCTTGGACAATCACAAACATCAATATCCAAGAATCAATCAAGTCGTATCCGACAAACAAGGATGGATGTATCTACTTTGATTGATTTACGTACAACCTGTGATATTTCAATTATAAAGATAAAAACTATAATGCGGAAAAAGAAATAACACGGACACCATAAATTTTGTTAACGAGGAAACCGCAAATGCAGAAAAACCCTGGGACCTAGTACAGATTTGAACACCAAACCGTATTAAGCCGCTACAGACACTAGCATACTATCAGAACTTCAGACTGGAATGTAGTTGAGACAAAATTAAACCGTTACATCAATTCAGTTACAGTCGTGCTCTTTACGCCTCTTAAATCCCAGCAGGACTCTATGCAAATGATTCCCTTAGCTAACGTCCTTTATAGCCTAAGAGTTGCTTCAACTCAATTGAAGACTTTAAACCAATCTTCCTTCTACAGATAAGCCTATATATGTTATTTCCATTCTGATCAAAGATCAAGGTGAGGTAGGAAATCGCTTACAATAGACAAAGTCTAGCAAACCTCAAAATATGGTCTTATGACTCCCAAAGGGCAGCCTAGATTATTCAAGTCGAAACTTGTGGAATCACAAAGTCTGAGATGAAGAAACTTTGTAATTTCTATCTATCTTGTTTGAGTGAGTATCCCAACAATAAAAACAAGATTAGGATACACAATCTATCAAGATAATGATAGATTGACCTGGCTTTACGAATCCCCAGGTGAAGTCTTTTTAATCGCTAAACCCTAGAAGGGTTTGAAGGATAGGAAGACTCTAGTTTACAACTAGGACACACAAGAATAGTGTCAGGGATTCAAAGATCCCAATTGTTATAGATTCTCCTATTATAGACTTTCAAGGTCAAGGTTGCTTTTGGTTTAAGTTAAGATAACTTTGGAACCAAGCAATCAATAATCACCGTTAGATGAAAAACTTGACTTTGAGATTAACATATCAGAATATACACTATGGTTAGGATGAACTGTAACCGAACCGTGTACAATGATTTTTTCATGTAAGTTAGCCGAAACTAGCTATCCAATTGAACTATTTGCTTAACTATTTTCATATAACACTTTAAGACTTTTTTTGAATCACACATATGATCAAAAATGTATAGATAGTGTTTTTAGAGAGTTGATCAAATGCCGATTATCTCGTAGAAATAATACTGATGCATATGAAAATATACGACAGGGTAAGTATGTGTACTTGGTACGTGTACTGTACCTATTCGTGAATATCTTTGTCATGGTACGTGTACCGGGTATGAATACCCTTAAGACAAAAGACGAGGTCAGGAACTCACAGATCTTTTATGGTTTGCATACTGGGTATGCAGATAATATTGACATTTATGTGTTTTGTGCAACAAATCTCCATTTGGTTAAACTAATCTTGTTTATACTATGTTAAGTCGGATTAGTCTTATTCTGCATTAAGGCATGTTTATGGTATTAGTCATGCATTAAAGACTAGCTTAAGGTTAATGCTAGATAAAGTTGAGTCTAAGCCTGACATGTCATATGAGGTGTCCAACATAGCCATGAGGTGTCATCCAACTCATGATAGAAAGGTTGGTGGACATGTGGCAAGCATGACTAGGATTCTATTCTAGTCTCACACGTTTTCTTTAAAAGCAAATATGTTTTCATTCCATCATGAAGTAATGTGAGGAAATAGAAGTTGAATGTTGGAATTTCAGCTCCTTAATGATCATCACTTGAATCTAAAAATGATACTAACCAACCTTATGCCGAAATCAGAACTTAACACTAGTATTAGCATACTCAACAACACACAGAAACAGTACCATATGCAGCAAGAACACTACATATAGTTCATACTAAAACAGATTGTAGTACACAGAAATAGAAACACTCAAGACACTTAAACCTTCATGACTTATTATCACATATTGGGTATGCATACCGTTCCTGGTTCACGAGTCACAAACTTTTTGTGGTATGGATACCGGATACGCGTACCAAAAAGTCGTTACTGAACTATAACTACGCTGGTACGTGTACTGGGTACATGTACTGCGGTTTCGGACTTATAACAGTTCTCCCGGTGTGTGAACTGGTATGCATACTTCCATGTATCCAAATTAACAATAATTCTATATTTCTCTAATAATCAAATAGAAAAATTCCCGAATAAAATCAATGACACATATCATTGTTACAAGCTATTTTAAAATGATTAAATCTTGAATCATAAGTTAAGTCATGAACAGTAAATTGTTCTTAACAAAATTCATCAAGTATGAACAAATGTTTTTAAGCATAAATAGTCATATTTCGAGAAGATATTTAATATAAACTTAACTCGAAACTTCTGTTATGCATGTATTGTCTAATTTAGTCATGCGAAAATGTCTCAAAGATAGAAAGGTGAAAACTTGAGATATAGGTGGTTCAATCTTCACTTACCTTTTGATGTTGAAGTTCTCCAATATTACTGTTGATCTTCGCCTTCAAACGGTAGAATGCAGTGATATCCGAATCTCAACCACCCACTTCAATCCTAATCCGAGACTGACTAAATGTAGACTTGAAATCAAGATATAGTTTTGACAATTAAATTTAACAACAAGTTTGAGATAGCAACACTTGTGAGTTCGACCGAGCAATGCTCTAACAGACTTGACCCTACTCTAGATGAAAATTTAAAAGAGTCGTCATCTCTTGAAGATTTGTACCATTAAGAATATAGAAACTAAATTTTTCATGGTGTAAATCCTCAGACCATGACGACTGTTGAGGAAAAAACTTAATCCAATTCTGGAAGTTTTTTTTGGAAGTCGTCATGGTCCGAATATAAAGAACATGATGACTGAAAAAGAGTCGTCATGGTATAAAGTTTTTACCATGACAACCGTAAAGGAAAAAACTTAACCCCATTCTGGATGAAATTTTGGAAGAGTCATCAGGGTACAGTTTCGACCATGACCAATGTGTCAAATTTTAAATTTAAGTAGAAGCACAGGTACAAAGACTTAAGTAGAAAATATAATGATTAACTCTATCTACGTCTAGTTTTCAAAAATATTCAATAAATTGACTTCTTCTCTCTACCAAACAACACATTTATTTCATTATCTACACTATCTATTTTATTTGATATCCCTACAAGTATGGCACCATATGATTCAAATGAATATTTTTCCATAATTAAATCTTGATATAATCAAACATGTCGTGAAGATGTCCAATAACAATCAGTTCCATCTAAAACCTTTTGGGGGTAGGTGTGGAGCCAATATGTGCAAGATTATGGGAATACAAAACGAAGATCGTTGCAACAAATACACGATATGAACCAAATTATCCAAAAAGGAAAAATATATCATGTAGCCACACAAAAATTGATTTTTAAGTTAGCACTTTAGGATTGTCTATTCAAGAATTTGTAAATAAATTTCGTAGTACTTTTACATATGATCTTCCAATTAAATACTAGCAAAATAAATTTGTGTTTGTTTTTTTGCTGGAGAGACAAACAAAAAGGAATTACTATGAAGATAAAGGAATAAAAATCAGATTTGGTAAATGTTATTAATTTATGAAAGAAAAAAAAATCAAGACTATAACCCGGACCATAAATCTCCCAACTATTATCCAGAAGATTGCGATGAAGATTGAGACAAAGGGGCGTATTTGATTACATTTTGTAGGTACATATTTTGTAAACCTTTATGGGACTAAAATCATCCACTATGATCGCCTATAGCAGGTTAAAAGACTTGTTGCACATGCTAAGTGTAACAGTGATTCATATAAAAGTGAGTTAGATTTTAGAATTACAATCAATGTACTAACATAAATAAACAAAATTACATAAACAAAGTAGATTATGTCTTTACTTCAAAGAAAACTCATAGTTTAAAACTTTGATTAAACATGGCTATATTAAAAATATAACTTCTAGTTATGAAAACAAGTTCCAAGTAACTCTTTTGTTTCAAAGTGAGCAAACGACTCTCCTTTCCCCAAACTTATTTCAGTTGTGTCTAACTGGAAATTATTTGTACTTCAAACACCATTTCTCAACAATAATCACGCGATATACATCATGCATTGAGTAACCTAATTTATATTTCTCATAATTGTTATAATTACTCTTATAACCTGTTGTCAATAGAAGTTATCGGGTCGTTTTTTTTAGGAAAATCCAACACTATGCAATAAGCTCTAACCAAATATGGTGACTTCATTAATTTATTTTTCTGTTTTTTATTTGAATTCTATCCATTTTTGGATTTTTCATTCTTCCATTGTAGTATTGTAGTATTACTAGCATATATATGTGAAGTATTGGAAAAATGGAGAAAAGGTAATCTTTCTTATATACAGAAAGGGTAATAGAACAGTTGTAGTATTATATTAGAAAATATACAATGGTTATATTTTTTTGAAAGAAATATCCATTGGGTTTCACTTTTGTCAAATCCATCCAAAGTCAGCATGCTCTAATATTAACGACGATGCCGACAGAAGTAGAGTCGTCATAGTCTTATTTGTGCATCCTAACGACTCTGATAATTTTCTTTTTAAAAGTACCGTAGTCGTCATGCTTTGAAAAAAAACGATGACGACTTTCGAAGATCAGAAAGTCGTTATGTTTATCTAACAAAACTGTGCTGACTTTTGATTAAAAGTTTGAGACTAATTTTTGTCGGCATGGAAGTTTTATCATCGATCGTGCCAACTTTTTAGGCAATTCGATTCAAAAACAAAAGTTAATTCTTGCCATCATTTGACGAATTAAACCGTCAAATTACATACATAGAATCCTTTAACTAGAATCATTCGTTGTGGTTATCAAATTCTCAATACCCTTTTTTTTTCCTCCAAAAATTCTTCTTATTCTTCAATTTATTTATAACTAACTACAATTCGTAATTTGTATAACTCAACTAATTAATCCGACTATATTAATTAAACTAATTAATAAATTGGTTCTAATTAAGTAACGAGAGTATAACCACAAACATATATGGATAGATAGATTTTAATTTTACTTTAGAATAACTTTGTTCTGTTTTATTGTCTAATCCCCGTTAAATTCTCATAGTCTCAAATCTCGCGAGTTATTTCTACTGCATGGAATTAACTAGTCCACTAGGTATCACCGGGGCCGTAAGCTCAACCTCTCCTTTTAATCTTAAATGTACATACTTTAAGAATAAAGAAAAACCAAAAAATTGATGATCCATGTTGGCAATTATATATCAGTTTAATTTAGTACTTAATGGTGATAACGATGAGAGAGCAACAAATAAAATGACAATTTTTTTCTCTATTTTTTTGTATTTGTATTGCCTTCAGATAGCACGTTCTGGCATTGGCATTTTGATTGCCATAATGCCTTTGAGAGGGCATGTTCTAACGTATACTCAGGTTAAGAAAACTAAGATACGACATTGGCCATAAGCATCACAGGTCGATGCCAAAGGTCAATTCATTTTCCTTGAGTTTATATGTTGGACTCAGTATACCTATTTGAAGACATAGTTTGCTTCATTATAGAGATCGTAGCACTGGTACCCTCAAGAATCTAAAATTTTAAGTTCATGATAATAACTCCATATGTATGTAGTCCAACACAAATTTTATTGCTTCTTAGATCATATTTTACATAGAAAATTACAATTTACTACATAGACACTCAATCTTCTATTAAAAGAGATACAGAAGAGTGGAACCAAACACCGAGTTCATATTTCTCCGACTATGTCCTTCTGCACATGGTATCTTTGCGCGTCTTTTTATCTGGTATACATGTTCCCTGTTATACTTCAACTCCAAATTTCTCCCGCTATGTCTGTCCTTCGGAACTCAGTTCTTTGTGCGTCTTATCCGCTCCAGTTCAGTATCCAAATTACTCATGATGTAAGTCGATTGCAACAAAAGATGCATAAGATAGTTTCATTTGTGGACCTGCAGATGCGTGGTAGTTTTATTTGTGTTCCAAAAATATTACCTTGAAGTTGAAGTTGTTACCATCCGAATAACCACATTGAAATAAAAAGATTTACTGATAACATCCTTGATCAGCTTATGTTTCTATGACTGCTCTTTCCAGCAATCGTAGAAACCTGACATGCATACAATATGAACTGCAACATAATAAATAAGCTGCTCCTTTATAGCATGACGACGGGCCACCCGTAGTTATGAAAAAGGTCTTGGTTCGTAAAAAGAGATTCAGGATTACGGATTTGACTGGGCTCATGTTACTTGTGATCCTGTTCTGCACCTGATATGATCCACAACAATAGTTTGTCCCCGTCCAATTATCAAGGGAGAACTAACCACCAAAGAATCTTTCAAGCAAGAAAACAAATCATTTCACTGTGCTGAACATACAAAATCGCCATGGTATAGCAACATAAACACCATTGTAGAACAAAAGCTCACATGAGCAAATCGACTTTATATGCTTTGATGACGGATAATCGATCATGGCAGTTTTATACATAGACATGAACGTCCTCTCCAACAGATTATATGTCTCCCATTTTGAATGAGGCAGATAACTGACTTCCTGGCCTAACGAAGACATGTACATTAAGATTTTGATCCTCGCCCATATTAAGATTATAGGATTAATTTTGATACATAATAGAGAAACCAAAGGGTTGTTTAAGAATGGAAAAGCATTAGCAACAGTTTAAACATTCCTTTTACGGTGAACCATTGGATTCAACCAAGTATCTTCTCAAATAAACACAATAGAGTAAATCATGCTCTACCTTTGTTATTTTAAATCACAACAGCCATAAAAAATTCAAACTTTCGAATTGGCTGATGGTATCATGAATTTGTGAGATGTTTCCGGTAAAAATTATAACCGAAAAACAACCGAGTCCTAATCTTATTCGGCAACATCGAATAACAAACTATATCACAGCTTATTTTTTAAAAATTTTACAGCTGGTCTCGCCTGTATTGTCATTATAGAAGATACGCACAGCGAGAACATAACTGTCAAGTAGTTTTTTTTGTAAACACCAACAATTGGTATCGAACTTAATCATGAAAAATTAGCTGAAGAACTTACCAATGTTCAGTCATAAACATCTTGTGTAGCTCAGAAATGGAATCCATGGCATTCGAGAACACCTCCTCCCATGTCAGCAAAATTCTTTGAACTGTAGACTAATTGGGCCGAGCGACCGGAGGGCCCGAAGAGAGGAAGTCCTTTTTATGGCCTTTTTTTTTGTAAAATGAAGCATTACACAAATATGCAATTTGATAAAAAGATTTTGGTAGTTTGCATCTGATGATACCAAAATATCTCTCCCTTTTAGTCCAATTACTATAACTCTTTATGTATCCTATTTTTTTAGGGGTATAATTGGCAACCAAACTTTAATATAACATATCTAAAAATCCGTGTCTTGAAATTTTACAAATTTTATCTCGTTGAAAAGGTTTTAAAAAAATCTACGCAATGAGTACAAACAACAATATCAAATTTAGAGTTTTTACAAAAAATTCGGAGGTGTTTATAATTTTAAGCACAATTTTAGAAAATTAAATATGTATCGATTATGCAAACTACCACAAAGGATACATAATATTTTATGTAGACATATTTTGGTTTATGCATCAACTAATTTTCCGTTGCAAACGATGTACTACCTTCGTTTCAAGAAAAGGGATACTTTCACTTTAGGCACAATTCTCGAAAATTGAATGCATAACCATTAGTCATTATGCAAGCCACCACAAAGGATGCATAACACATCATGCAGCCATATTTTGGCTTATGCATCGACTAATTTTCCGTTTTAGAAAAAGTGATACTTTCACATTTCGTTTCAAAAAAAGTGATACTTTCATTATATTTCAGGAAAAGTGATACTTTCACCTTTTCAATTTGGCCTATTTATAGGCAAAAATAAAATTGTGAAAGTATCTCTTTTTCTGATACGGATTACAGAGGTAGTATATGCTTAAAAATATCATTCAAAAAAAAAAAACGAATTATGGAGCCACCACAAAGGATGCATAACAGTTTATACAGTCGAATTTTGGTTCATGCATCCACTAATTTGGTTATGCAACCACTAAAACGATGTATATGCCTAAAAAATAACATTCCGGTAAAAAAATGATGTATCCGACCCACCCGACCGTGGCAGCAGTGTTCTAGTATTATGTTTTCTGATCCACTAATGTCATTCAAATATTAGCAATGGTTAAACTTTGGAAGTTGATAATGAATGTTTTTGAAACTGCAAAACCAAAACTCAAAACTCACAAAAGTATATAATACTAAGAGAAAACATGAATACAGGTAGCCAATTACAGTAAAAACTCCATATATTGATACTTCATATATTAATAAGGCCAGTTATAAATAGTAATAAACTCCACATTTTAATATTAATATATTTTTCTAGTCCACCATAAGGAGTTTACCTCCATATATTAATATAATAGACATAATCGGAAAATTATCAAAATTTAAGATAAAAGAAAAATGTGTATCTATAGTTGTTTGAAAAAAGAATGTAATTTTTTGGATTGTTATCGCATCTTTTGATTTGCATATGCGTAAGACCTCGTTACTATGTGCACCTTCTTGTTGAAGCCAAAATATTTTCAACTTGTCGAGCATGTTTAAAGCTTCTTGTAGAGTAAACTTTTTTGGTAATAAACTCCATATATTAATAATTTTGTGAAGTCCCAAGGCTATTAATATATGGAGTTTTTATTGTAATAAGAAAAAAAATGCCTTCCATGCTTATAACTCAAAATAGGAAATCGCACAAATCAAAATCCAATCTCTAATTGTTGTATCCAATAAGAAAAAACCTGAAATGGAGTTGAAAATCTTATATTTTAACCTTTGTGCTGGGCAGATTCACACTGAACAGATTGAATTCGTAACTAACGGGATGAGCAAGATGTGGCAACACCGCAATTAACATCAGTGTGGCTAATTAGACTGTTGAACACGTTCACCATCGTTCCCACTTTTAGATTGAGCCTTCTCTACTCACCCACCATACATCTCTGTGATCAAGCATCGATAGTATAGGTTTATCCGACTATTCCATAAAGTGTAGAAATGACTTTATAATTTTTAATGGTAAAATTTTTCTTAAATGTACTGTACTGTAATTTTCAGACCTCTAAATGAATTAGTAGCTTTCAGTAAGAAATGTTGGCCAACATGTTGAGAGCTCACATGTGAACACTGAAAAGGGCAAATTCTAATCAAGACTGCCAAGCAACTAGTCAAATAATAATAAAAAAGTAACCCGGTTTTAACTTGCGGAACATGAAAGGGACGCCTATTTATGGGTTCCAACAATCGCTCTACTACAGTTTTTACATGAGGAGACGGTTTAAACTCCATCAAATATACTATGCGCAACAGAAGAATTGCTGTATGGATACGGTCTTCATCCGGATTCACTTTTCTCTTGAATTGAGAATGCCACTTAGCTTGAGAATATGCCAACGACCTCTGTGGAGGTATGTAAACGTAGAGTTCTCTTTCATAGAACACCTTGAAGCTCCTACCATAACTTGAAGATACTGCTTTAGCTTGGGTATCGATCCCACATGAACTACTAGGAGAAAATTTAATTTTCTATCTAAAGCTAAAATGATCTAACTATTTAGAAGTGGCTCTGGAAGTCAACATCAAGGACCAAACGTTAATACACTCCAGTATCACGGTGAGTTACCACGTCGGTACATTCATGACCACCTTCACAAAAATAGAGAAAGAAGTGAGAAATATGTCAGGATGGTAACAACGTAAGGTAGAAAGACTGGCAAGTGGCAAGGGATAACATGGATATGTAGAACTAAAAACAGAAGCAATACCAATTAGGAAAAGTTATAGCAAAAATCTTCCAGAAAGAAACAATATCTATGAGAGTTGAGACCCCACCAAATCACTTCCCCAAAACCATAATGGAAATATGAAGCACAGGGTTCACTCAACTAAGTTGGTGGCAAATTGGTGGTTTATTTTGCAGCACATAATCATATTTTTTCTCATTTCACTAAACTACAATGGTGTGTAAATTATGGAACGATGAGCATAATAGATCTGAAATATGGACATGTTAAAGAAAATATTTGTATAGGATATCCTACATAGTATCTGAGAACCGAGTAATTACCTTGAAGCTATTATTGTGCTGGTGTTTGTTATCAACACCTAAAACTCACCACACCACACCAGATAAGATACAACATGAACGATGTGAATATCAATTTCGTCTCGCTAATCTTCGAGACAAAAGTTCTACCATAGTTGCACCACGGGATTTATACAGGTTAATGTCATATCTACATCCATATTTTTCCCACCAATAAGAACATTATTCAAAGATATATAAAAGAGAAATTCTGATAGCATACTATAGCAGAGCCAGGGGAGTTCTGATCCCTCCGGGACTGAACTATACTATTAAGAAGATAGTTCTTCACCCTGGAAAGATGCTTTCTGTAATATTCTCGCAGCTATTTTGCTTCTAATATGCCCACCAATATTCCTGCAATTCCACTACAAATTCTACTATAAACATCAATGCTCGACAATAAAAGAATCCATTACTTCAAGAATTAGGGTACAAAGGTATAAGTACTTATTCCATCGGGTCTGATATGAATTAATGTATCAAGTAAGTTGAGTTAGAATGAACAGCAACAGATCATTCAAGCACATCAACGAAGCAAAACCTAATTAATATTCCCTTGCATAATGTTAACTTGTTGTAATAAAAGAACCCATATGGGAAAAACCCACCTGCAGAACTCGTTATGCGCATTTTCACAGCCTCAATTGTCGAGATCCCTATATACTGATTAGATCTTTCCTTCGAAAAATGATAGTAACCATACCACTTGATTGCTAATGG
>JAJJMB010008429.1:3789-119121 GCA_023531105.1 Papaver atlanticum | reverse complement strand
AAACTGGAAGAAAGAGAGTTATACCTTTGTCTTTTAGAACAACCACCATATGCCTCATCAGCAGTAGAACCCAAATCCATCCATATTCCACAAACACGCCCCTATAGTTCATCAAATCCAATCTTCTTCTTTTACCGCCAACTTTCTCACACCTTTGAACAACTTTCGAGCACGGCATCAGTTCTCCTCTCACTTCCTCTATGGTTCTGTTACCCCTTGATGCAAATCATTTTCCACTTTCAGTTTCCTTTCTAACAAACTCGATAGAATTGTGTCTAGATAACCCCAAAAATAAGTATGGCATTGTATCAGATTGTAGTACAACAAACAAAATTGGTAAGAAAATAATCAACTAAAATTACAGCATCCATGGTTTCTTATCCATTTTTACAAACCTTATTAGACTTCATCGAAGCCTACAATTGGCATTCAAATGTTATGTCTAAACCCATGTCTGGCCTGTCAAATTTTAAGACCAATCATCTGAGAGATAATCGAAGAGATAATCAAATGCAGAAAAGACTGCACATTCCCATCTAAGACATAAGTTAACCTAATATTTTAATTAACCTTCGAATGGTTGGATAGTATGATACCCAGTGTAGTAAATCATTAGCTAGAAAACCTAAGATCAATCTACCTCAAAGTGGACAACTTGCAACGTAAACACTTCAAGATGAGAGGTGCGCTTATTGACAGCAAACAGAAAGAAACTCCTGAATTTAAAAGAAATCAAAACAGAAAACGTGAACCTCGACACTAAATCACAGAAACCAAACCGAAATTGCAATACAATCTCCAAACCCAGAGCGGTGTATTGAGGTAATGATGTTATTCTTACAATATAAAACAGTGTTATTTATCTAGTTGATAATTTTCAACAATAAGATCTTCTAAATGATTACAGAACTAATAATGGCAAACACACCTATTAAATAACTGTTTGGCCACAGAATTCATATGAGTAAAGTTAACATGCGGTGAATTCAATCTTGCAATACGTTGACTATAGAGTTCTGACAATTATTTCCTAATGTCCCTTTTGTACATGGTATCTGTAGTACTATAGAGATATCCCATTCTCTGCACTTTTAGAATAGTTTAACCTTTCTTGTACTAACCTATATTAGACCTAACCAAAAAAATTGAAAGAGAAAGAAAATCTTAGTATTATTCCAATCTTGCAGGGTCAAGACTATGAATTAATCTTTTATATTGAATAGAGAAAATCAAGATGATTTTTTTTATTTTTTTTTTACTTTTTTTAATACACATACATTAACTGAAAATGCAAGCATATGGCCATTTTAATATGAATGTTGAAGACCAACAACAATTACCAAACCAAATAATATAAGAAATTAGTTAACCAATGTGAATGCTGAATGCAAGCATATGGCCCTAAGAAGAGTATGTACAATGTGATGTTTACCACAACAGAGAGGAAAAAGAGAGAACTCTCACCTACATATCTCAATATAATCTATCTATACAGAGAAGAAAGTGTTTGGAGAATTGGAGGGAGGTAAAATTAATATAAGAAAGAAAGATAGAAACCTGTAAAACGTCATAGAAAGTGACAGATATTGACTCTTCAAAGATGAACTGATGATCATGCATGGGCCATGGACTAATAGAGCAGTGGAGATCCTACAAACAAAATGTACCCAGACAGATAATAGAGCACCCCCGACTCTTAGAGCTTTGCTAAAAGACAAAAAATGTAAGACTTGCTCGTACCCTTACTGAAGAAAGCAGCAACTAATAACCAATAAAATTAAAAATATTGCAGAGAATAATTTTTTTATAAATTGCAATAGGCTACAGCAGTAACACTGATCCGTACAGCAGGCTACTCTTTCCAATACTTTCTGTATATATGTGCTTGCAATATACTGACTATTGAGTATACTGCCATGAGATGAAAGTAAAACATAAATAACTTTCATAGAGGTTTGACTTTTGAGGTTTCAATATTTTGCACATGGTCATCTATACTTTTACTACGACCTTTTACTGCTAATATTAAGAAAATCATCTAGGATAAAATTATCTTACTTTAACTGCATGAACCTTTGTAGTACCATAGAAATGCTACTGGGCTACTAATTCCGGCCATCTGTGCCTGCAATGTGACATCAGTTCAGTATACCTCCAGAAAGTTAAGCAGTCAACACAGCCTGTTATGTTTTATATGTTGACAGACTATGCATTGAAAACTTGCTTTGGTAGTAAAATATCATCAATAACCTCAAGCAGAACAAACAGTAAAAGAATAGATACCTTCTGCAATACTATCCATAAGCTCTTGCAAGTTTGTTTCGGGTTTTCACTATTTTCATTTGTTTCACTAAGTTCTCTTTCATGCTAAGCAGAATCTGATAAAGATACTTGATCAGTATACCCTGAGTAAGATTGTCAACTCTTTTTAGGGGAACAATGGAATGCTTTTTCTCTTCTCTCGGTGCAACAGTTGTTTATTTTTCTCTTCTTCATCTAAACAGAAAATAAACCAAATGAAGAAGAAAAAAGGAAGTCAAGATCATCGGACATAGGATAAATGATAACAATGCACACCTCCAATTCCTTCAATCAAATATCTGGTTTCATGACAAGGCAATCAGAAGATAATCAGCCATCTTTGCTCATTTGATCTTTGAAAAGACAAAGCTTCAGTGATATCTCCCTACAGTGCTTTATCAACCAATCATACATGAAGGAGGCATTTAGCATAGCAATAACATAACAAATAGTTGTTACCTATTAAAACATATGGCTAATACTACAAATGGATTTCATGACTAAACCATTTATTATTACCTAATTAACATAAATGAAGATAAGATGTGTTATATCCTAACCTAAAACCAAGGCCTTTAACGCCATCGTAATTCAAAAAGTAAATAAATGACAGAACATTAGTGTTATAAGAAGAAATTTAACATTGAACTCAAAAAGAAAAAAGAAAGGACTCTATAATTTTGAGAATACAAACCTGGCCACGTATGCATCTGGTATCTTATATTATCACATAATTTTTAGAAACAAAATAACCAAGGATACCACTTAAAATCATGATCACAAGTAGTGTAAAGATTCACTATTCATCATATAATAGGGATCTATGCTTATGCTTTCAGTGTACATATTCAGGCATAAGTATCAAGTCACGTTTCTAACTACAGAACCAAACGTAAAGAGAGAAAATAATCTGCTAAAACCCATTGTCTATCCCTGGTCTGATGTGACCTTTGCCTTTGGGAGTAGTTTTATTCCTTGTTTTTCAATACATGTTCACGATAAAATGAAATAAAAAAACAAACAAAAAACTATAACCGAATTAAATATTTTTTGTACTATTTTTATCATTCGAAAAGTGAGAATCAATTTAAGACAGAAATCAAACTTGTAGTGTATCGAATGCATAATAACTTCGCAGAGGAATTATTATTAGTAAACACCCTTCAAGTACATTAGCAGACCAAACCCGCAATCAGTACTCTTTTAATTTGCATAATGTTAAATTGGCGTAATAGAATAACATATATGATAAAAACTCAAATAAACAACTTGTTAAGTGTACTGAATATTAAATAAGACATGTACCTTAAACGTCCTTCAAGATCAGATGGTTTACAAATATTGAAGCCAAAATTTAACACCTCGTGCCATTACAACAATTTATATCAATATCACGTAACAAAATATCAATCAGTAGATTTAATTTCATCAATATTTATTCTATGTTATTTTTAAATCCAACCATCGTTACTAAAGACTGAAATTGAGAAATCAAAATAACAAATGGATCCATATTGGAAACAAAGACAGTTGTTACTTAAAAGGATTGGCAGAAATGATAAGACAAAAAATAACTAACAAAAAAACTCACTCAATAATATGGTTCTATACAAAAATTTGCAGAAACTCAGTAATAAAATTAACCCTTATAAAAGAGTAAATCAATAATCGCAAACCAAAAAAGAATTAAAATCCCTAGATATACATATTATTACCTATTTTAATCTGCATTGGTACATGTATCACGTTCACATCATGAAAGCAGTAACATATGTTGATTAAAAAACAACATGACCTTAACGGTTAACGTAAAACGTAGCATGACATTACAGTTTAATCGTATTTGACTTCTGTTATTTGTTTAATCTGAAATCAAATCTATGTCTTTGAATCGCGCTAGACTTCCCATATTCTTTCTCCAGTCTTATAAACTATGAGACCCTTTTTTGCATATTTTTATTCTTTGTCGATCCCAAATTATATCCATGTTTAAACTGTATTTTTATGTAAATGTTATTTGAATATTACTGATGTAGTTTTTACAAGTGGTAAGAAAGATTCGATTCTCGGACTTTTATGAAGATTTGGTTTAAGATTAATTAAGAAAATGCTAAGAAAAACTAATTAAATTTGATTTTTGGTTTATCTAGGAGAGATGAATCTAGGGTTTTGGATTCCACTACTTCTAATATTTGTAAATTCAATAATAATTTCTTTGACAAAATACTCCTAACTTACTCAAAACAATTTTCACGAAGCATATACAGAAGAGAATTAATAATTTAAAAAGCACAATATTGGAGTATTTTTGCCAAAGAAAATAATTACTAAAAATTACGCATCAAAAATAGCTTCTTCCAAAACCCTAGAAAAGAAACTTAGCTACTCATGAATCGAAGATGGGGGAATACTTGATTAATCATTGTATTAAAAATAATGAAATTCTGCTTACAACGATTTTTAGTCGCTAAAGGTATTCAGCCACAAGAGTGTTGCAATAGTTCAGTTGCGGAAGAGCTACTGCAGCTAAAACAGTGTACGATATTGTTCTTCTGCGGTTGAATATAAGACTGCTACTGCGACTGTTTTGAACGGCTGATGTTCTTCGTGTTCTTGGTTGAGCAGCAGCAGGAAGAATTTTTCTAACCTCTCTTTTGTCGATTCAAAGCCTCTACTTTCTTCCCCAGCGTATCCGTCTCTCGACCCTGACTCAATCCAACGATATTTATACGTAACAGGGTCCTTGTAACTCGAGAAAATCCTTGGAAAGTATTATTTTTCTTCTCACCAAAGTCTCGATATTTCCTTCCCTGTTTTAGTTAACTACCCGATATACGAAGATTTGATTACTTTTTTGTAGTCCCAACACGTCACACTTCCCTCTTTATTAGGAAAAGAGCCATTCTTTCCCAAAATTCTTCTAACATTCCACAAAATATCCGAGAATATAACTCCACCCCTGTTTTGTCGAGAAAAGGATGGGATTTCCATTTTTAACGCAACCAACTTCCATACCAGCCCTGTTTGATCGAAACAGGACCAATCCAACCCGAAACCATGAGAGAGTCCAACAGAAACTCGTCCAAATCACTAACAGAACTTTCCAGGGGGGAATAAACCCGAGAATCATAATTGCTTCAAATTCGTAATTCCATCCAAATCTAACCAAAACAGAACCCATTACCAGCCCTGTTAGACCAAAAGGAAGATACCCATTTGATTTTAGTCCTTTAATCTCATTATAGCTCGCCCAAATCACAAACCCTAATCTGCTGCCTTTGAAAAACGATTTTCCCGCCAAAACAAAATTCAAATTGTTGAAGATGACCGCCCCCTATCCAATTCCGGTGTCCCTTTAGCAATTTGGGGTACATTTAGAAATTCCTGGGGGTGCGAATAGCAATTTGTGGGGTACAAAGATAAATTTTGGGTTGTACAAGTTGAATTTCTAGGGTGCCTTTATCAACTCTTCTGGGACATTTCTGGGGGTGCCTTTAGTAGTTTCTCGAGCAGCCATCTCTTACCTCTCAGATCCACTTCTTTTCAACAAATTTTCTACATCATTAAAGCTGCCATGCTTTTCAGACATAACTTGCATCACTAAAGCCGACATGCTTTTCAGATAGAGATGAAGAAATAAAAGCAAATAATGAGAAATAAATCGCCTCCAACAGCATTTTCACATGAAATGACACTTTAGCCCTTTTAAGCGACGTTTCCTCTTCTTTTGCTCCAAAGTACCTAAAACTCAAAATTAAACATAAAATACATAATTTACAAGAAAACTTAGCAAAGAAAGCATAAACAATAGATAAATATCAAGGTGTTTTAGACACCTATCAATTACCATCCTACGTTTTTGTCATTTTTATACTCTTTGTTCATCTTTGAAATTATATTTCTACGAACGGAATCACTTCTACGTCTAATCTTTTAGTTTTTTCTTCTTTAGATCAACTTCTGGAAACAACGATTAAAGCTTCAAAGATGTCTTTTTAGTTCTTTGCATCCGTCCCCTCGTTAGTCTTTGTATCTTCTCTGAAAAGTTTTCCCGGTAAATAAGTTTCAAGCATCTTACTGTCACACGGCAATAGATGAGTTGTAGAATTTTTTACTGCATTGTTGATTTCATCAGCATCATCCAATTTTAAAAATTGGTTAAACGTGATGTCGTTCCAGTCTTTGTCTAATTTTTGATATTTTCTAAACTTTGCCAGCTTGTGTTTTTGTCTTCTCTTTTTGTTGTACATATATATGATCCTATTATAATGATCTTTAATCAAATATTTTTTAGTTTCATAACACTCAATCTGATAATAATGCGAAAACGTGGTCTCTTACCCATATTGTTCTCCATGTAAATACTATTCAAACTCATATTTGTCATCAGAATCCATCGGTATCTATTAAGAAAATAAGGGCGTCATGTGTAAGGTTTCTTTTGATATGTCGTACCTCACATTGGTTGTTTGAAAACGATATGTTCTTCATCTAATGAACTATTTTGATATGAAGTTTAAAATATCTTGTCGTGGAGAGATATTTTTCTCTTTCCACTGTTCTTCAACCTGGTTAAGGAATTCAGTATTTCCATATATTTAAAATTTTATGTGTTATTCCATTCATGAAATCGGGTATTATAAGATACCTAAAACCATATAAGCTTTCATATTTCCAGGTTAAATCAATTTATTTATTATCCGATTGTAGCGACTCTAATAACCATGTTGAACTGGAAGTATTAGAGATTTAGAGAAAGGGTTTTATCTTCGACATCTTTTTCCACACTTATGTTGAGGCTGTGAGTTTTTTGACGTGGCTGTTGCTAGTGTAGGAAACATCCTAGAAGGTGGTTGGTGAGGGGATGAGTATAGCAGGGAGGAAGGTGTAGTGATACTTAAGGAAAAACCTTCAAGAACTTTCGATTGTTGAAGGGATGCCTATTGTAGTTATTTTTCCCTGTACATCGTTACCGACTGCGAGAAAATGACGGTTAAATTGGAAAACTGCAATGTAAGAATTATGCCCACACTTTATAAGTTATTTGAGCAACATTATCTCCATATGTAATCTTATCTCATCTTTGATGAATTCTCCATCTTGTTATCTTATATGTTGGGTATCTAGCAGTTCTCAACCTTTACGGTTTCATTGTCATCGTAATTACATAGATCTACTGAAGACAACGATGAGTCCCATAACTAAACAAAACACGGTAAATGACGTGAAAAAATCTAGTAATTTATGATGTTTTTTCATTTTCGTTATAATGCATATTAATATAATACGATGGTAAGATCCTAAGCGATCAATTTGTTTAATGGTATGAGTTTGTAATTTGGGTGGTATCTTTTTTTTTTTTTTGTGTTTGATGTATTTTTAATTACTCTCAAGAGTAAGTAACATAAATGTATGTTGTTTTAAAAACTAATATCATATCTGCTTGAGCCTTCTATATTTTCGAATCTTCTTTCTTTAAGAATACAATTTGAAAGATAAAATCTACTTAATATAAACGAACATTAACTGATATGAAATTTTTCTTAAAAGCAAAATATTGAAATTTAATAAATTAAAGTATCCTAGATTAGAATAGCAAGAAAATTAAATTCCAAAAATCGGAAAAGGAATGGATATTTTTAAATATCAGTCAACTTACTAATCGGAAGAGATCTTTTCCTCTCCGCCTCTGTATGAGGTACGGAGGGAGTATGTAGCCATTTTCTGAAACTCCATGTTATTCTAATATTAATATCCCCATTCCTAAGAAACCATTCGAACTGTAGGTGTTGAATTCTCAATAATGCATTCGCGCACCACGATTTTTGTATACCCATATGGAAACTCATTATTCTTGATAAACATTAATCTGTAGTTTGGATGGCTCACTGAGTCTTTTTGAAATACCAATATACACTGGATTTTCATCTTCTGTAAGAGCATCGGATGTCAAGTAGATCCCAGCACTATGGAGGCTCTATGCGCTACTTTCATCCATATGCACTGTCAAGCAAACTTCCATAGGAAATTGATACATATAGCTATAGGTATATATCCATTCTGTCGATCTCATCACTTTCCGCCGTATTATTGTTATAATCTTTCTTTGGCGCGAAATCATTCTACCCCCACCAACATCATATATTATGACTTCTACATCAATCTCCTGATCTCCTAGTCGTGTTACAATTAATCATACGCCCTTAACAGTGCCCCGTCTTTCATTGAATTTTTTTAAAAGAATAATTAAAAGGCTAATTTTTTTAATTGCAAAGTGTGGCTTGACATATACTTATTATCAACTTGATTTAAATTTTCCATGGGATACGTTTTCGTATTTTCTGCAAAATATTTAGAAGAAGAAGATATATAATACATGCTCAAATATACACGTTTTTCTCCTCGAAAGAGTGACATCTTGTGGTTAATGGATAATTCCTAAGTTTACTTTTACATTTTAATAACAAAGTACGTATTCATCTAACTTCAAAAGATTGGATTCTAACATGTTGTTACTTGTGATATAATAAACTAATTAGTATAAGAACCGAATTTAATTACTTACAGTTTTTTGAAGAGGTCGTAATAATAATAATATAAATAAATTTGTAGACATGAGGATCCAATGATGTATTTTATACCTAATTGTCTAAAATCTTCGCCTAGAACGGTAATTCCACAAAACAGTCTTTCTTATAATTCCCAACATCGAAAACGGGCAGTATTTCATATCCTAATACTTACATTTGATTTCAGAATCACGCACCGGGAGTTGAAGAAACCGATGCTCCCACATGTACTTATCACTAATGAAATAGCTTTAATTTTGTTTTTGCTTTGACATAGCTTCGAAAATTTTCAAGAGACTTGGCAGATTCACGTGGCTGTTCGTCCAAAAGGTATAATCCAAAATCAGGTGCTTACTCATCAGTTGGCCGCTGAATATTATACTACATGCTCCATTTAAAACATAGATCAATAGTCATTACATTACATATGTTTAGTCAAATCTTTGACCAAAAAAGGTATAATTAAATTTGAATTGCAGTCATGAAAGAATAATTTTCATAAATTTCTTAGATGGACTTCACTTTTCATCACCGATTCATCTTGTAAACGTTTAATCCGTTCGCCGTCGTGCTCAAAAATTTCAAGAGCGATACATGTTGCTTTGAACATGATGTAGAGTTCTTTAGCGTCAATGACCCCCACTATTTTTAAGTTGCTTAAATAAACCTGCATCGGCCAACAATTAGTAATATTCGCAAACAATACAATTCACCATTTTTGGGGCCGACGAAACATCCTTGCAATTGCACAATCTGGTTTCCTTACTTTCCACTTTTTCTAGTTGCACACTAAACGTTGTGGAAATTCTTGATAAGTTTATACTTAGGCAGCAGGATTCTTTAAATTTGTATTAAAGTATGCCACCAATGTTGACGTATAGTCGCTACAGTAGTACTTACGTTATCCATTGAGTTAGTTGCATCGTACACAATTTTTCATAGACCGGGAAAATGAATACACAGTCCAAAAACATTAGGTTCATCTTCACGCATCAAATGACCGCATAAACGCCACACCACCTCAACTGGACCAATATATCTTGCATCAACCTACTGCTGCATCTAGTCACATTTCCGGACAATTAATGTCGCACGATTATAGATGCACTTATGTATGTATTTAGCAACTGTTACATCGCCACTGATTTAAACATTAATGTGGAAATTGAACATCCTAAAAAAAATGGGTTGTATGGAATAACATCTGTGTTGTTAGTATGTATCCCTTATAGACAATCATATCCTTCTCATCGTCGTGTCAAAGATAGATTACAGACGCACCTTAATCCAAGTTTGTACTATTAACATGTTTTTTTCTAGATATCCTCAGCAGCATTTTCCATTTTTCATGCACATAAAATCCGAACCACATGGACCATATGTACCATGCATTTCCTAAACAAAAACGGATCTACTTTTTCTTCTGGAAATTCAACAAAAATAAACTTGTCAACCTGTTCGGTTATACAATTTTTTTCAGGACCATGTAAGAATAAAAGTGCCTACATATGAGTCAAACGTTTCTGAAATCCAAGAACACATGAGCAAACACTTTACCGAACACAGTCCCTTGATTTCATCGGTCAATTTGTCTCTCTTCAACTCGAATCTTGATAGATCTCTTTAACGCCATGAGATCAGTACGATAAAAATCTAATTAATACGATAATATCTCATCTTTAATTTCTGACCAACTTGGTTTGCGGTCTTTCTCATAAGATATATGGATGATGATTAAACCGTGTAATGGCCATTGAATCTTGATTGAGATCTTAATTATATGCCTAAGACCACCCATAAAAGTAGATGAAAAACGCCGCTTACCTCCATTGTTTGGATTTAACTCAGAATCCTCCGAGCCCTTTATATTTTTATAAGTATCTGCTTGTATATTATCCTTTATATTTCTTAAGAAAATACAGGAGGATATGTCCAGTTGATGCTCAAGCATCCACCGGGGGTACTCTTGAGAAAGTTTTATTTCTCTCAAGATGGTCCATCTGCTTCACACCAGGATGCCACCTCAACTCACCGTATGGAATGATTAAAATGTGATAAAATGGCAAGCATGACACTCGAAAATACGGGTAAATCCATTATCTTTATTCATGGTATAATATCCCGCACATTGGGAATCTCTTAACCATTCCCAAGTAGTATAATCCAAACTTCATCAGTTGTTAGAAAATTGTAGCGCCTTCCATGTAGTTTCTTTGTAGTGTATGATGGCTTTCAAAATTTTCTTTGCGGGACTGACTGACATTACTCGGAATCTCGTATTCCTTGGAAGACTTAGAGCAAAACACATTATATTGTGAGAGAGTATTATGTATTTTTTCGAGATCATCTTTGTCCTGCTAGAGATTTCGTGTTGCACGAACATCTGAGGCTTGATTGTGATCATATACATACAACTGCGAATAAAATGAGTCTTTTCCCTCGCCGGGAACTAACATTCCACATGTATTTTTTGTTTCTTCTATTTCATTGATTACTTTATGAGTGTTGACGTACTTAGTACAACATTTATTAAGCATTCTAGTTTAAAAAAATTTCACGTAAGGGGTTGATTTATCTGAATCTCTGTAAGATTAATTCCATTTTAAGACATTTATCATTATTTCTGTATGTTCGTTTTGAGATGCATGTGGATGTCCTTCGGAATGAGTTTTGGATGAAAGGTTCTTCTTGCTGGATGACACTGATAGATTTTACTCTACCATACCTAATTATTAAGGTGTTTTCTGATGTTGATACATTGTAACAGGGAAGGACACCTAATAATCATCAAGAATCATGGTTCACCACTTATTTATTTATTTTTAGATGCAAAGCATAATCTTAACTCTAAATCTCATTATATGCGGCCACATGTGTTCTTGAAACAAAGTCCTACAATAAAAATGTTCACCAGATGTTGACTCTGAGTATCTTAACAAAACCACGCGGTCCACGCCCATCACCCCACCCATTGAACGACGGGTAGGAGGGCAGGACACCGATAAAGGTAAAAATGACGCCGTGTAGGGTAGAAATGGCGAGTAGGGTGGGCATGTTCAGCCCTACATGGCCTTTTCAAGAGTGATATTTTAACCGACGAATTCATGCATTTTGAACTGCCAACTTGATTCCACTCCGGCTAATGGTTACAAACCTTGAAGATAAATGCTCCCTGGAAGACACAGTTGTCCAACACACAGAATACTACTTTTCTGCACATTTCTGCATAAACTGTCAAGTTGTCTGTTCCCGTGTTTAACATAGCCAGACATGCCTCCTGATTTGGGTCTGAACATTAACACACCAAATCATTTTCAATATTGATTGTAGTTCTTAATCTGAACTTTTAGGGCCTGTGAACAGCACCAAAAGTATGTCAGGCCTCTCGACCAATATATATTGCAAGTAAAAAAGGAGTTGTCCATAAAGCCAGATGCTTCTATAACTAATTAAGCCAGGTTAACACTCCTAACCTTATTAAGAAACTTGTTCACATCAAGGTGAGTGTCATGAAAGATAAGGTTGCGGGTGAGTTTCATGACCTGAAGGCTGCTAACTACATTTCGGGCATTGCGCCGGATGGTAAATTAAGAAACATTAGTTATATTTTTGACATATGTGATTCATATACATATAATACAAAAATTAAACAGCCATCTGCGTATATTTTTTTGGATCAAAGTCGTCGACTGTAAGACTCATTTACATTTTTCTAACATTTCTAGTACCTACTAATTCATTCTGGCAAGACATGTAGCACTAATTCCATAGTCCTTTAGACTAAAGAAGAAAACCAAACCTAGTTGGGCCAGAGTTAACGTTACCCTTAAACCCCCAATAAATCCAGTAGTAGACCCGAATATGAATCCTAAATCCAATCATGCAAGTTGGAATAAAAAGAATAAACACTCAAATTGACTATGAATAACTCTCCTAGTTTCATGCATGTGGAGTCGCAATGTATCATTTGTGTCAATGGATCCCAGCAACGATATTGGCTTTTCCTGCAAACTCACTACATAAGCGAATAAGGTTTTGGCTGTGGTCAAAGGACATTCTTAAAACTGCATAGAGACGTGAAAATAAAAGGATTTGAAAACAAAGGAAAGCAGCTTGCTCGAACAATACTTTAAACTGGGGTCTCATTGTAGTTTCAAAGTGCTACGGTGCTGCCTGTTATTTTTCTAATCAATTGAATAAGAGTACTCTTATTGAGTAAAACCAAGAAAATATCTTCATTTTAAGAGGCCATGAAAATAAAAAACACCCAACCAAAAGCCCAAACGGAAGTTGGAACCTCAATATCTGAAGTGAGCACCTGAAAAGTATCAACAGATTCAACACCCACATCCCTTCTTGAGTCTCAGTAACCTTTGTCTATAGTATATATGTAAGCATGTTTTGGAGTTTCTGCAGTATTCTTATTCAATTTGAATTTCATACATGTTCAAGTGCAGGGATCAGTGTTGTCGGACATCATTTACCTCCCTATCAGAGTTCATCCATATTCCAACTTATTGCTAGAATATTGTATTATTCTGATGGTTGACCGGAAGCCAAAACTTGTTAAGTTCTTAGAAGTATAAAATGTAATTCCATTCGAACAGGTAACATTGAAGTCAACAGATTCAGGTATCTTCATTAGGAACTTAATAAAGGCAATTCCCAAATCATTTTCTGGGGCAAAGGAAATTTCAAACCTTGGACTAAAAGTAGGAACTTAAGAAGGGCCAATCATAAACTGCCGACGGAGAAATAAAGAAACTAAAATAAATAAATAAATAAAATCAAGATTACCTCATTAAAAGTATGATCCGATAGGTTTTGCTGTAACCTTCGGAATCAGCATTCGGCACATGTATTTTTCAGCGTCTCCGGGAATGGGTGTGTTGAAACGAAACCCATATATCAAAGAAAATTAATGAGTTCACTTGAGCTTACTGAGGAAATCTCTAGTCAAGATTGTTTGGTTGGCACCAATCAATTGCTGCAAGAGGGAACACAATAGCAGGTATTGGGTAAGTAGCGGCGAACACAGTTGATCTCTGTAAGTATGCCAACCTCATTGCATAATAATATGAAGAAATCAACCGAAGTTAGCTTGGTGCAACATGCTTTTCTCCAAATATTGGGAAACCAACCAAAGTTACCTTGGTGCAACATGTTATTCTCCAACTATTAACCACTTAACGAAACAAAAACAATTCACGTGCTAGCTTGACCATTTTAATGCATTGCTGTGGGCCCAGTTTTAAAAAATCCATACATGCCACGAAACTCAAGAAATTCCACCTTATTATTGTCTCATACCTACTCCTTTTCCCTATTCCAAGAAACTGGAGTCTTGCAGATTAGCTGACAACTCCACTAAATCGAAAGTATAAGGACTAAAGCAACTTAATTACTATTAACCTCACACTGTTACAGCGGAAATGCTAAGGTTGTATATGGCATCTAACACCGAACAAAATACACACATAAAGGCTTATGCCCTTCCCAAAAATAAGAGAGAGACTAACTATGTTAGGGTCATTCTGAAATTATAACGTAAACCTACCAAAGAATTCTAGAAGTCTCGCAGTCAATCATGTGTGCAGAGATACCCGTAGGTAGCATTAATTTATATCCAAGAGAGGAGTACAGAATATTTGATTGTCATGAGGTAATCAGAGATGTTGGAGCCGCTAGCTAAAATGAACATACATAATGAGTCACATGACAATCAAGACAGAAAAAAAAAAGACTCATACCGAGCAATGAACAATGTAGTAAATCAGTAATCAGTCTAATGACTAAATATACTGAGTATTAAGCAACTTTAATTAAAGAATATGCTGGAGGTTTAACCATAGAAAGGACATAAAAATATTCTGGGTATTAAGATAAGCAAATGTTAAATTTAATGTTACTCTTACCATTTATCAGTGGTCTCAGTTTCCCATGGTTTCAGAGATTGCCTATATCAAGTTAGACGAAGCAAATTGTTATTTCAATAATGACCCAATTTGTATTTGCAGAAACAAACTCGAGAAATGAAGCAACAAAAACAGAATTGCCATTTACTTATTCATTTTGAAAAATGAATTACAAATTAATACTGAAGCGCATGAATACATACCTTCAAACTGATGCTCACCTTTGTGCACATTACACTCCGAACGGTTTTGCATTCCATCATTAGACGTTGAACATGAAAGATTCCGAACTACATACATGAAATCCTAAGCATTTATCATATTGCAGTCAATGAACGTAAAACTAAAAAAAGTGACACAACAACTAAATATCCTGATTAGAATGAAATACACAGATCAGTAACATCACTCGAATAATCTTGTGACTGAGAGAGGCCTCCAGAGAACCAAGACAAACAACGTAATCAATAAAAAAAGCGAGAAAATATCGGACAAAGCAACATACTAAATGCTGCTTTATCAGCCGACTAACATACAAACCTGCTGGTGGTGAATTTAATGGATAAGTTATAGCAGGCAAGGAAACAAATGCTTTATCAGCATACTAAATGTGGTTTCTTTCTCAGCCGACTAACATACAAACCTCCTGGTGGTGATTTTAATGGAGAAGTTATAGCAGGTAAGAAACCAAAATGTGCATCTCCAACCTTAATTATTGCTGCTAGAAGACTTTTAGCACCTGCTCTTCTTGAAGATCAATCAATTACCTTTGTTGCTCTGGTTTCTCAACACTGTATTCATCTCTACTCATTTAGATTATTTTATCGCTCATATTTGCTTCACCTCGTACCGAGTCACCAACGTCGAGATGTATCTAGCACGCGTAAAATTACTGTGTAGCTGCCAGAAGAAACCACAGATCTTTAGACGAAGAATATTGTCGACCCTGATGTTTTACTGTAGAGATGTTGTAGCCTCTATGTCTACAATGAAGTGGATGGTATGATCTAATCAGCCCATTACTGCCTGGAGTCTGTAATATTTTCTTATTGAATGTCGTTTTCTTAATGAATTTATAAAGATGTTGTTCTACTCATGCCCGAGATGACTGAAACAATGGAGCCTAGAGTCATAGAGTTAAAGATTGTAGAGAATGATTCACTAAGCTAAATAATAACAGCATTGGTACCTTAATAAGGTCTCAAAGACCTGAACCAAGGATTTCACTTGCTAAATACAGCTTTACCCCATCACTCCTTATCTTCGCACAGGTGATGGACACTAAGTTGTCTTCACCCTGGAAACTTCTGCTAACCCCAGTGATCAAAAAGTTTGAGAGAACATGGTTAGCAATAGTAGCCAGGGTAAGGAAATTCAGCTGAAAACACACATCGAGATCGACCTGATTGAATCTGGAACCCAACAAACAATGAGAAATAAAAACACTGTCAATTCATACCCGAATACAGATTTCTTTATATCAAAAACTCAAGATGCTGATATTGAATTTCTAGCTAGAAGAGGCTACTTAGATAAGCTACCTGTATTATGCAGCAACCATGTAACGAACAAATCGCAGAAGGTGTATAACTCAAGAAAAAAAACAGTATTTGTCCCACCACCCTGCACCCAGTGTCCAAGAAACATAACATTTCTTTTGGACAATTTATCTTTCACATGTAACTAAACGGCTATCTATCCATGAAATCCTCTCATCTTCTGGTAAGTGACTGTTATTTAACATTAAATGAAAACGCTTAGAAAACATTCATTTAGTTCTATTTTATAAAATATTGACCTTGAAATTTTTTCAAACTGATGATTGAGAGGGCCGTTTGTGCTCTTATGGGCAAATTATAATAACCGATTGATCTATGCAGATCCGAGTATACTAATGTAAGTGGAATTCAATACAATTAATAACACTTATTAAGAGTCAATGATTCATAAGCATAAAAAGATAGCGAGAATAGAGTTTACTTAATCCCCTGCTTCAAGCACGCATATTGCCCCATCAATTTAATCCAAGTCTATAATGTATATAATGCAGAAATCCTTACTCCACCATACCAAATAATGAAGCAATAAATACCGATATTCAAACCAATTCTATGATTATTAACAAAATTCAGAATGTGATGAACATGAACTTACCCTATACTCCTCAAGTTCTACAACAGTTAGGAAAGCTGATCCTTGAGAAGGAATCTCACCATTGCAATTGAAATTCTCTTGCAAGCTGCACCAAACCTAAAACAGAAACAGAGAGACTGAACTTAAATTATTATATGAACGGTTGTTTTCCAATGTATCAAATACATAACCGACGATTCATTTCAATTGATGATAGAGATTTAGGTAGACTCCAACCTTTATAACAATGTCACAGATTTATAAGGTTTCCAAAGTCTAGAGACCGCAGTTTAAAGTAGTAGATCTATACAACTATGCCCATTAACAGGATTGCATAAAAATTCAGATAAACACTATCCACTGGATCAAAAACAAAGATTGTATAAGACTCAACATCATTTTCATGGTTCAACTGATATCAGATATGACTACGACTTGCAAAAACAATTATGTTTTTTAACGGATTTATTCTTACAAAATGGCTTATAAGAGATCTTGCAAAAACAATTATGTTTTTTAAGGGATTTATTCTTGCAAAATGGCTTATTAGAGGTTAGGAGAAACTCAACTGAAACTGCTATAGATATGACTACATTCGAGTTATTATCGATAATGTCTCCACACATTGGAGTAGCCTACGTCGTCTGGTTTTCTAGAAGATGGAATAAGAGAAAGTGCAGCGAAGTAAAAGAACGAAAAAATATTCAGACTCAGCAGGAGTTTGTCATTATGCATTATGCTCCTGAAATATAAAATTGGAATAAAACCTTGGTCTAGTTTCAAGGGATAATTGTATTTGCAAGCACAGGAACTAAAGAACCAAGCTCTGTAAATGTTACTGGGTGTACCTAAGCTTTCCCTGCAGCAAAAATATTTATGTAATCATGCATAATGTTGTTGAGTGTACTACTATATTTCTGATTTCTGATAATCAATCACTTGATTTACACACCACGCCACTAACTTCATGCAACATAAATTTGCAAACTACAACAACAATATTTATTAGTTCAGCATATTCAAGATTTTTCATGCTAAAAGACTCAACACCCTATAAACATTTCCTTGGTGGGGTAGACATGATAACTAACTTGATCGAACATCAAACAGCACATATCTTGGGACAACATTTTGGTGAGGAGTATTTGGAGATGCTCTGATCTTATAATAAATTATAAACTAATATATGCATTCATATCCCATTTCTTTCCTGTCGTTATTATGACTAATCTATCAATGGAAAACATAATCAAGAAATTATAGACCCGAGGGAATTATTAGGAAAAAAGACCTGGAAGAGACCATGTACCTGAAATCCCCAACGTATTCCTTAAATTACTTTTGCTCTCTTAATTTTTTTCCTTCAAATGTGTATCTCAATTAATATTCTCTCCCAATTGATACAAAATGGTAGAGCACGAAACATTAATTAACACCCGTGGACAGCCTGTCTAGTACTACACTGGCTATTAGTCTCATCAAAAAGCTCTCCAACTATGACAAATTAGTAAACTTCCCACAATGCCTCTTCAAAACCTTGATACTGGCCAATTCTACTTAAATTCCACTGCAACCACAAACATGTACCTTGAACAGCAAACCCAGACAGAAGCCATCCAAAGACCAATCATATTTAACCCTACAAACCCGCCAAAGGGCTGGTATAAGTTTGCTTCGGATAGAAGGCTGGTATGAGTCCCCATGACTATCTGAAGCAAATATGCATGTGGAAGCGCCATATTTCTGCCAGAAATCCCTGTAGATGCAAAGACACAGATAAATCTATTAAGCAAAGACTGCATTACATGAACTTCAATTTGGACTAAAGACTGCATTACACAACAACACCATTACAATTTACACTAAATGAGGCCAAATGATGATATAAACCCATCGAAAAGCAAAGGGGAAGGCAAATGAACACAACACTTTTACATGCTAAACAGTATCTGATAAGTGTGAAAAGGAAATAATTTCCTACTTTCTCAGCTTCCTTATGCTAACTTCATGAATGATCTAAAGTTATCTGGTCAATGATCTTACAGAAAAACAAATTTTGCTTATGTATAAGAAGAGACAAAGGTGAGCACAGAGAGAGAGAGAGAGATAAGTATGCACCTGGGCATCCTAATTTAAAAGGAAACAACAAAAGATTAGTCATGGATCCTTATAATGATTCAAAAACAACATTGAATAAAGCTAAGAAAAGTTGAACAGCTCCTGACTTGCATTAACTACACAAAACCACAACATGTACATGTGCATTCTGCAATGAGAGAAACTGAAATTCAAACAGCTAATCACCATAGAACGTTAACTGTGTTTTGTAATTTAGATAACGGAAAAATAGAAGTTAATATGGCATCTTTACTGAATAAAGAAATAGTGAACTTAATATGACCGCTTGCCAAATAATATCAATAAGGTTTAACAACAGATGAAACAGAAGTTTACACTTGTGAATTGCCTATTTTGCAATCACCTGGCAATGGGATATCAATAAACACCTAAAGCACTTCTTTCAAAGCTCTACCATGGATAACTAAACAGATCAGAGGACCACGTAGAGCACACATATCAAAAGGAAGTTGAATGCATACATAACCTAACTATCACGACAGAAGTTCATCCATAGTTGAACCCTTCTCCAATACAACTTACACATTGCTGAAATTACAAAAACAAATTACAGAATAGATGTATCCTAGAAGAACCAAAAATCTATAAGGTATAATCTGTTGATTTGTGTTACTGAAAGTAAACCCAAAATTGATCACTGTATCTGTATAACGAATGATATAAGAAAACGGGTAATAGTAGAATTGAGAAGTCCTGGTGAAGCATAATTAGATCTTAATGAGTAGAACATAAACATCAAAATAAGAAATCATAACATTCACCGATTAAATAAATTTCTCAATAAAAATAAGAACAGGAGATAAGCTAAAGATTAAGAGAGCAAACCCTAGAATTTGTGTTTACTAACCTGGACCTCGTCTCCATCTTTCTTTTCATCTTGGATCTTCATATCTCTTATATCTTCAAAGGAGAAGATCAAATACACCTTTTTTTATTTTCTTCTCAGCATGGGATTGCGGGTAACTCAGCCAAGGAAACGAAGAAGAAGAAAGCATCTCTCGATCCGGATGAAAAGAAAGAAGAAAAATCCTGAAAATTCCCAGTCGTCCAAGTCAATCAAAATCCAGACGCTATGGACCGCAAGATGACCCTTTCCGATGAATCCTGTCCACCGATTGACTCGTTGATCAAGGAGTCAATTACCATATCTTTTTATAACCATGATTCAAGGACATCTAATAAGGATTTTTATTTTTATTTTTTTGGTTGGAGGGCTACTAGTTCTATTCCGAGGTACATAATAGATTAAAATAGGGTCATAATGAGGTAATACCATCGGCCCTTATCCATGTATTTTAATTAATGGTCAAAACGCCTTTCAGAAGGGTTCATATGTGGTAGGGATTCAATCTAGTTGATAACATGAAAAGAATCAATAATTTTAAACCGAATAATTGTCTAGGCGGACATAGTTGATTGTAATGAGTTCTTCGACTACTCGATTGTAACGTGTTTTTCATCTATGAGGTCGTAAATTGGCATAAGTCCGGAACCCTAGCCTAGTTAACTAACAAGTCATGCCTAATCTACCTAGATTTTAATTGTCCATTGAGTTTCTCAAAAGGACAACGGCAGAAAACAACAAATAAATTGTTAACAGTTACGAGAATGAAAAGGTCAATTGATTAGTAAGCTGCTCCCTCCATCCACTTTAGAAGAAGCTTTAGGGGTTTTTTCCCGGCCTATATCATTTTGAGGTTTTCTAACTTTTCCACGAAACTATTAATAACATCATTGCATTTTATCTTGGAATTATAATTTTTTATTAAATAACGTTTAGAGACTTGTGTCAAAAACATTTAAAGAATAATTTTATAACCCTCTCTATTCTTCAATATGTGTGAGAAAACCAAAACCATCGAATAAAATGGAATAACATGAAAATTTATTTGTCTTTCCGATAGTTATCTAATTGCCACAAAGAAGTATAAAACTACCGAGAATGGATAATTTATTTGAAGAGCACATGATCTTTTATTTGTCCAACAGCCTTTTGATTTTCCATTTTTTTAAAATTTCTACACTTTTTTAAAAAAAAATTATAAGAATAATCATAGGGTATCCATAAAATTTTGATTATAGATATAAGTCTGAATCATGCAAGCTATTTGTCTGGGAAATGAAAAGGAAAGCACTGCCTACTAGGTCCACCCAATTTAAGATACTAGGCCAGGCGGGGGAAGCCTGTTGTTGGTCATGGGCACCCATGAGCTCTTCCAGGCCAAAATTGTACATTTTTGACTACTACCGTGTGTGTTTGGATGTATTTCGGGTCTGAATCTGACTTGATGTCCGATATCTGATCGTTTGTATCTATATTCTCTTGACATTTGATTCTGAATTTGACTTGGAAGTATTCAATTCAGATACATCTATGTGTACCTTACTAGATTTGAAAATAAAATGAATATAACTGTCCCTCTAAGTCAAAGACAATAATAACTGCTTGTATGCTGGAAAATTTGTGGATGCATCTCCATACAGTCAATCTATTTATATACTGCATATATATATGAACACTTGATGAACCTGAGGTATATCATCCAACTTGGGTGTCATAAGCTTTTGATCACAAATTAGGTACAACAATGAAATTCAATAAGAGGAGTTTCATATTTATCACTTGTGTCTCCCTTCTTTTATTCTCCATGAACATTTTACCTACATCACAATATCTCATAGCTGAAACTGATCGATTAGCTTTACTTGCTTTTAAGAACAATATAAAAGATCCACTGGGAGCACTAACTTCGTGGAACGAATCGTCTCACTGTAGCAATTGGACAGGAGTTAGATGCAGCCGTCGGCATCCAAGCAGGGTCGTAAGATTGGACCTACGATCCATGAGTTTGGAAGGTTCAATATCTCCATATATAGGAAATCTTTCTTTCTTAAAATATTTCAACTTGAATGATAATCACTTCACAGGCGGGATTCCGCAAGAAATTGGTCATTTATCTCGACTTCAAGTTCTTTGGTTGACAAATAATACACTTACAGGAAAGATTCCTAGGAACTTATCCTCTTGTAAAAGTCTCGAGATTCTAGCATTAACACAGAATGATTTGGTAGGAGGAATTCCTGTCGAGCTTGGTTCCTTATCTATGCTTCAAACATTATACCTCGGGGTGAACTACTTTTCAGGAACCATCCCTATTTCACTTTCAAACCTTTCATTTCTCACTGACATTGTTCTAGAGTACAACAATTTACAAGGTAACATTCCATCCGAGCTTGGCCAGTTATCAATATTATCAGATTTTAGTATCACAGCAAATAACTTTTCAGGAACCATTCCACCCCAAATTTTTAACATCTCTTCAATCGCTTTTTTTTATGTGACTTCTAATAAACTCCATGGATCCATTCCACCCTATATTGGAACTACTTTCCCTAGACTCGAAGAATTTGGTATAGGTGGAAATAGATTTTCCGGTGTGCTACCTTATACGATATCTAATCTTTCCAAATTGTCTATGTTTGATGTCGGTGGTAATCAGTTTACTGGACCTGTACCTAAACTGGGTACCTTGCAAGGTCTCATCATAGCAAATTTTGAAGAAAATTATCTTGGAGGTGGCGAAGTAGATGACCTTAGCCTTTTCAATTCATTATCAAATTGCAGTCACTTAGAAATATTTTCTATACCTCAGAATAATTTGACCGGCCAGCTACCAGCTTCTGTAGGAAACCTGTCGACAAAGCTTACACAGTTGTATATGGGGGAAAACAACATATATGGTGAAATTACTCCTGGAATTGAGAACCTTGTCAGCCTAAACAGTTAACTGGAAGTATTCCTGTTTCCATTGGAAAACTTCCCAATTTAATATCTATATTGATTGGGTATAACCAACTCTCTGGAAAAATCCCATCAACCATTTGTAATAGCCCTCGGCTAGAAAGAATTGATTTTTCTACAAATAGATTGCAATGTGAAATTCCGCCTAATTTTGGCAACTGTAGTCAGCTACAAAGATTGTACCTTTCTCAAAATCAACTTACCGGTACTATCCCAAAGCAACTCATTGGTCTTTCTTCACTGTCATATCAGATGGACTTATCGTCGAACCACTTAACTGGTGAGTTGCCTTCAGAGATCGGTAACTTGGTAAAGATTGTCTACCTCGACTTATCAAATAATCAATTATGTCGGAAAATTCCAAGTTCCTTGAAGAATTGTTTAGGTTTACGATATCTTTATCTTGATGGAAGCTTATTTGAAGGGGTCATTCCTCCATTCTTAAAAAGTCTAACGGGAATTCAGTACTTTGACTTCTCACGCAATAACTTGTCTGGTCAAATTCCAGAGTATTTTCAGTCCTTTGTTTCTCTCAAATATCTGAATTTGTCTTCCAATGACTTGGAAGGCGAAGTACCAAAACTAGGTGTTTTCAAGAATATAAGTGAGTTTTCAGTCTATGGAAACGATAAGCTCTGTGGAGGAATTCCCATACTTCGGCAACCGAGTTGCCCGAGCCATGGATCCAAAAAACAAAGCAAGCAATTCCATCTCAAGAGACTTCTTCTAATAATATTTGGAGTTGTTATATTTGTTATTTTCCTGGGTTCCTTTGTCATATGGTTCTGGAGGAGAAAAGCAACAATCATTTCTTCGTCTTTGACAACTCCAGTGGATGATAAATATCAAAAGGTCTCATACAAAGAGCTTCTAAAAGCAACCGATGGATACTCCTCGGAAAATTTAGTGGGAGTCGGAAGTTACGGATCTGTTTACCAAGGCTTATTAATACTAAGCCAGGAGACGACTACAATTTTTGCAGTTAAAGTACTAGATCTCCAGAGACGGGGAGCTTCGAAAAGCTTCATGGCTGAATGTGAAGCAATGCGAAGCATTCGGCATCGAAATCTCGTGAAGATGTTGACTTCATGTTCTAGTATTGATTTTTAAGGAAATGAGTTCAAAGCTCTGGTTTCAGAATTCATGCCAAATGGAAGTCTTGAGAGTTGGTTGCACCCAGTAGATAATGGCGAACAGCTTCAAAGGTCAGCGAGGAGATCATTGAGTTTTATGGAGAGGCTAAATGTAGCCACTGATGTTGCTTCAGCATTAGATTATCTTCATCATCATTGTCAGACACCAATAGTTCATTGTGATCTAAAGCCGAGCAATGTTTTACTTGATGATGACATGAACGGTCATGTTGGCGATTTCGGACTGGCAAAGTTTCTTGGCGGTGTCATCATCAATGTTGAAGTGGAACACCATACCAACAGTACTTCAGTCGGGATTAGGGGTTCGGTTGGTTATGCTGCTCCAGGTAAAATCTTTGGTAAGCTTGTAAATAATAGTGTTCCAGTGGACTGTCAAATGCCTAATACAATTATTTTCTTATTGTCATATGCAGAGTATGGAATGGGTAGCGATGTCTCGACTAGTGGAGACATATACAATTACGGGATCATGATACTAGAGATGATTACCGGAAGGAGGCCTACAGATATCATGTTCACCGATGGTTTAAACCTGCATACTTTTGCTAAGACTGCTCTTCTTGCAGACCGAGTAATGGAAATTATCGATCCTACACTACTTGTTCCTGTCCATCATGAAGATGGTGATGGAAACATTAACGAAATTCAAGTTAATACTGAGACTACAGCCAAGTTACGCGATGCTTTGACAGGAATTATCAACCTTGGCATTATGTGCTCAATTGAAACTCCCAAAGAACGGATGGATATGGCACATGCCGTGAAAGAGTTGCAATCAATTATGAATATACATCTCTCAGGAGTCGGATCCGAATAGGTGATCAGTAAGATGACATAAAACTTGTATTTGAAGACTACCTTGTTGTTATTTTCATTTTGAATAAGCATGTATACCCAAATAAAGACTTCCAGTTCGGGTGTCGCATGACAAATCCAAGTGTAATATTATAACAGTTCTATATATATAAACTTCAAAATTTAAATCCTAACTTAATATTCATGCTCAGGGTTGAATAGTGTCTAGTACAAATTCATCAGCGGAAGTATGATAGCAAAGAATACATAAAGCACATCGCGCACGAGATTTGTAATCGACCTTGAAAAGTCTCAGGAATTGTGCAATATGTCATTTGATTATGTAGTTACAGGAAATCCTACAACCACACCCTAATGATAATCTATGAAGTAATATAAGAAACCATGATGAAATACTCAAAATCTTTTATTAAATCTTATAATAAGTATAAAGATGATGAGGGAAAACCCTAACTTGGAAAGTAAATAACTTTATCTCTCCTAAATATCTTATCTCAGCTCACCAAAAAGATATCTCTCTCTACAAAGGCATTAAACTCCTTTTATAGGAGTTTACATAGTGGAGGACAGCTAATAAAGCCCCTAATTTCGGATCTGGCGCGCGTCAACGTCGCGTAGACTTTATGACTGCCGCGCGGTTTCTTCACTATCTCACGATTCTTCACACTTCTATCGTGACTAGGTGACGTCATCTAATTCGTCATCTTGGACGCATTATATATGTGTTCAGGTTCGCTTGCTACTAATAAAGGATTTATTTCGCGTACCAAATGAGTGTGCGGTATTTTGCACCCACATTTTGCCTCTTCTCGTATCGTTCTTTCAAAAGGGAGAGAGCGGTACGAGAAACCCTAGTTTGTTATTTTGCCGCACCAGTTCATCTCTTCGTATTCTTTTCAATTGATAATATTTCCGGAATTTCGGCATGACAGCTTACACATGTTTACTCTTGCCATCTGACACGTCCCTGATAACCTCCTCTTCTTATCCGTCTGTCCCTAATTAATACACTGATGGAAAGAAATATCTTGGGAGTTGGGATGAAATCCTTTATTTACTGCGACACGTTTTCTCTTCTTTCTTTTTACCTTCTCTCTTCATATTTTCTCTTCTTCTGAAACTTTCATCTGCTGCTGCTGTTCATCTTCTTTCGCCTAATCTTTGATCGTTCCTTACCACTTTCTTCACATTCTCTTCCAATCGTTCTTCCCTTCTCACTTTTCTCATTTTCAAACTCTATTCTTCATCATCATCTTGATCATCCCGATCTTGATTGATTTGATCTTCTTGATTAAATTCCCATTTCCCATTCCCATTCTAATAATGGGTCTTAAACCCGGTTGGAAGAATGCTAAAGAATTTTCTAAATTGAAAGATGAATTCGGGCGTAAGGGCTTCGTACAATCAGCCCCTCCTGGATCAGAACCCACCTCTGTGCTCGGACCTTAATGGTTTTCGCTTGACCACTATGGTGATTAGAAAATCATCATTTTTCTCGGCCAACTTTCTACGGGTCTTCCCATTCCCCTTTATGACCCTCAAATTCCTCTTTTTTACGAGCTTCTATCTGATGCGAGATTTTCGCGTGGTGTATTCCAATTGAGCGGCGATTGTATTAGAATTATGGTTGAATTCTCTCGTCGCGCGGCTGGATTGGAATCTTCCTATCCACAGGTGGAAGAAGCCTTTCAATAAGTAAGAATACACAGTGGAGAACTTCTTTTCCAATTACAATGTCGTTATTGTGAAAAACGAGCAATACCGCTGGGGAATCCGTTTGGTGAGAGCGGATGGTATCGCAGAGAACGAGAAAATCATGCGGGATGTTGATTTTCACAATCCAGCTAATGACGTTGCGCGTCGTTCAAAGGATACTCACTGGGTTGAATATCCTATTGTTCTTGAAGGTCCTTACATTACTGGTAAGGGTGCTGATAATTCACCTCTCCCCCTTCCTAGGGAGTTTGCCGCTTATAAACCCTGGGAATTTGTATGGCCCGAGGAAAAAGATGTGGTACGCTACTTTTAACTTTATTTTTATGTTTATTTCTCTTCTTTTTCCCTTTGTTTCCCTAACTGTTTCCTTTGGTTTCAGACTGCGAAGCATAAAAAGAAGGCTAATAGAAATGCGTCTCAGGCATCAAATTCGCACAATAATGAAGTAATAAATACTCTTTGTTTACTTTTAACAATATTGTTGCCTCTGTTTCTTATCTCTCATTATGTGTGTATGTGAATGCTGTAGACGCTGAGGGTTCTAATGATGATGCACTCCCATCTAAGGGTAAGGGTAAGAAGGTTGTCTCTAAGCCCCCTTCTCAGAATCCTCTTAAGAAGTGGAAGGCATCTTCTCCAACTCCTTTAGATTCTCACTCTGAGGATGACGCTCTGCTTCTTCCTGACAACTCCGCGTCCACATCTTGTATGGGGCAGTTGTCAAGTATCTTCTCGGACACTTTCTCAGCTATCAATAATAAGGAATTGACTCGTACATGTGAAGCAGTTGCTAAAATTTGTGACGCTCCTTCTCTGAGTCACGAGTCCTTAAAAGGAATTGCCTCTGCGTTAAGCCCAAATTTTCAGTTCGCACTTGGATCTTTGGTAAGTTTCCTTTTAGTGCGTTTAACCTTCATTATAGTTTTATGCCTTATATCCACTTTATTGTTTACTCCTTGTTGATGAAGAGCGCTCGTATGTCCTATGCGGTAACTTCCGATCTTCAGAGAAAGATTCGTGCTATGGAAGCGGAAAATATCAAGCTCAAAGGTGATTATTCTTCGAGATCTAAACGCGTGATAGATCTCCGCAACAGGAATGAGCAGCTTATTGGTATGTATTTCATTCCCCTATTTACCTTGACATCTTCGCGTCATTCTCGTTCTCCTTTAATCGCTAGCCTCAGCAGAGATCTACAACTTAACTGACAATGCAATTAACTATCCCGTTGAGGATGAAATTCTTGTAGAGCATCTTAATGCCTCCTTGAATAACTCTTCAAATGACAGATTAAGGACTTTTACTATGGAGGAACTCAAGTCAAAATATGAGATTCTTAAGCGTGAGCATAGGAATATGTTATCCGTAAATAATAGTTTTAAACGCCGCATACACAATTATAAGGAAGAAATTAATAATCTTGAGGCGAAAAAGAACGCTCTCATTACTGAAAAGCACAAGGAAGTTCTTAAGGGTGCTCAGGCTTTGAAGGAGTTTCATGATATTAAACTCAAAATTCAAATAGAGAGAGATCAATCTATAAGCGAAAAGAACGCCCTGATTGCTCGTGGGAATACGATTCGCTCCCGTCTTCTTATTTAGAATGATGATGAGTTTGAATGGGCTGCTAGAGTTATTTATAATGCTAGGATGGGCTTAGCTACCAATGTTAGTTCAGAATTTGTCCATGGTGAAGTGGTTAAAGCCATTATTTCTGGAAAAGAAGGTTTCTCATGATTCTTATTTAATGATTTCTTCGTTATATTATGCTTTGATTTTCTTCTTGCGCGTCCTCACTACTCTTGTCCTTCTTTATAAAATCCGAGAAGAATCAGCTCAAGGAGATTGAGGAGTTGAGATCTAAGCTTTCTACCAGGGATTCTAAGTACCGCAGGCTCAAGAAGAAATTGATGGTCACCGTCTCTAACTTGACTAAAGACGCGGTTCGCCTGCGTGATTCAGAAGTCCAAAAGTACGCAGGGAAGATCTGTGTTGAGCATAACATTCCTCTTCCGGATTTTGATTTCCCTGAAGTTCCTGCTAATGAAGAAGATTCTGAAATTTCTGATAGTGAAGCAGAATGTGAAGAATATGAAGTCACTGATGAAGAGGACAATGACTTGAAGTCTGGGAAGAATCAGGAGAACAATCTTAGGAAGATACTGAAAGTGATCTTGGTGGGAAATAACCGCATTTTCGGAAGACTCTTTTCGCTTTTCTTTCTTTTCCTTTCTTGTGAAGTCTTCTTTTGCTCTTTGTATTACATTATCCTCCTTTTGTATACTGGTTGTTCACAAATTTTTGAGACTTGAATGAATATTCTTTCTCTTCAATGTATATTCTCTTTCTTCATTTACTCTTGCGTAACCTAATCCTACAGTTTGTCATTAGCAAAATATTTTTCCAAGGGTAATAGTGTATAATATGTGCGTTGATAATAATTTATAACATACGCGTTGGTAATAATGTATAACTTATGCGTGAGTCTACCATATAGTGACGAGTAACATTCCTTTATATGTTTGCATTCCCATTCTTGCCTCTGTTAATCGTCACAAGATGAGCAGGTGTTGCATTTATGTGTTAACATTCACAGGAATGTTTATATTAATGATGTTGTTGGTTTTGTGTCTCACCTGAATATCTTCTCATCTACTTTACCTCTTGATGTGTCATATGTGTACTTTCATCCCTTCACTTTATTATATATGCGCTTTAATCTTTACTTTGTTTTTGCATTCTCTTTTCTTAGATGTCATACGTTCTATCGTCTGAACTCCTTTCCTGCAAAATAATGTTAGTTACATTTTTATATGTTTGTTTGTGTTTCTCGTAAGGTCTTATTGGGCCCCCCTAATTAGAGGTCTTATTTTTCCTTAATGTATTATTTGTGGTTGTGCGACGAAATCGCAGGCGGTCTTTACATTTTCATGCAATGACCCATTGATCTCGCCTTATCATCTCTCGGATTATTGCCTCTGCAGGATATATTGATGCGCAAATACGACATGCCTATGCTCTCCTTTGAGTCATAGCCGCATGATATTAACGTCTTTTGACACAATTCAGCTCCCTAATGGAGATTGCCGTCCTTATGTTCCCCCTGACTGCCCCTTCAAGGAAGCTTACCCCTACCGGGTTAGGTTGGGATCTTCCCATCCAGTGATGCAACAATCAGTTGTGTTCGCGGTCTCTTATCCCTCCGCCGATATGACTTATGGTTACGATACCGCACCCTAAGTGGGGTTTCTTGAGGACCGAGTGTATCATAGCCAGGACTTGCCAAGAGTGGCCAGGTACACCCCAGGCACTCTTGACTCAACCGTGTACCCCGGTGCCTTGATCGAGTTTCTACACTCCTTAGGAGAGACCTTCTCACCTTAGTCTTTTGAATAAGGCGCCTCTGCTGGATGGGCTTTTATTTCACCCCAAATCTCCATGACTCAGGTTCCAAGGTCGGTGTAGCTTTCGCCTGAGCCATGCGAACTAGGTTTTTCCCCAATTATGACGCGCGTTAGGTCTTATTATTGCCTCTTGCTTTTACGCGAACTAGGATGCACGCCACAATTGGATGCCTAGCCTCCCCAGTTAGAGGATTTAACTTCTGTTGCCTTCTATTAAGGTTTTATTATAAGATCTTATTTTTGCCTTTTTCTTATATGAAATTTTTGATGTATATAAAGAAGAAGAACTTTTCATTTTCATTCATACGCTTGATTAGTACAATTCGAATGTCTTCTTTCTTCATTTATTCGCTCACATAATAACTATTTTTTTGTAAAAATCCCATAATTGTTTCTTCACCCTTTGTGCTTCATTAAGTTCACACACGTACTACTTCTTCTGTTTTTTCATGATTGCCGCACGGACCATACTAGCTCAATACTAGCTCTCCTATCTAGAATTCATTCTTTTTTACGCACTTAACAGAAGTCTTATTTATTTCTTCGCCCTTGTTCACAACATCAACCATTAATATTTCACTTCGCTTACTTTCTTGTATCTCCTTTTTCCAGTGTCTTCTCTTATGTCCTCGCTCTTCACTTTTGTCGACATCAATCTCATTACAGGTTTTTGCCTCATTTGGATCTCCTCTTATTACTCCAACGCCTTGAGGTATGGGAAATTTGATGCATTGATGAAAAGTTGAAGCCACTCCCAGAATGATGTGCAACCATGGTCTGCCTATCAAGGCATTGTATGGAGATACTACATCAACTACGCATAATACTATTTCTGTGGTTATGATTTTGAGAGGGATTCGCATTGTTATTTCTCCTTTCGGCTTATTGGCCGATCCATTAAAACCATAAATCTTATAAGTCGACGGGTTGAGGTCATCATCTCTGCCGCCCATAGTCTTGTAAGTATGGTAAAACAATATATCAACTGAGTTGTCAGGATCTATCAATATCCTGTTTATTGCCCATGCGTCTGCGTCATTGTCTTCTTCTTCTTCTTCAGCCTTTTCCTTTGGGTTAATCGCTAGTTTGACAACTGATGGACTCTCATGAAATTCTCCGCCTCCTGGTACTTCTTCTGCGTTGAAAGAGATGGGTTGCCTCTGCCAATCTTTCAGTGGTGATATCTTTGCCAAGTTGAGTATCTCTTTTCCATCATTGTCTCTTGCATGAACTCGACTTAGGACATTATCATGAAAGTCTCTATGCTTGTGAATGAGTGTATTATTGAGTTACAGTATAAGTTCTTTGCGTTCGCTCCTACTTCAATCAAATATGTCCTCTTTCCTGCTTCCACTCCTGGTGCCTGCCCTTCTGGTGGTAGTGGTAAATTCTGTTGTTGTGGGACTAGAAAATGGTTTAATTTCCCCTAATCTATCATTCTTAGTATAATTTTCTGCACATTTCGACAATTACTGGTGGTGTTACCGTGGAAACGATGATAAGCACAGAACTCTCTGCTTCTTCTTCCTGGTGGTGGTTCATGACCCATATTTGGTGGTTCCGGTATGTCTTCCATTAAGATTACCGCCTCCCAAATTTTGTCTATTGCAGTATTTAGACGCGGCATTTTTATTTCTTCCCAAACTGCTCTATTTCCTCCTGGGCCTTGATTATAGTATCGCTTTTGCCCTCCATAACCTTCTACTTGATTATCAAGCCTTTGAATCTTGTTATTACCTACATTGTTATTGTACTGTCTTTCTTTATATTATCTTTCATACATTTCTTGATCTCTACTGCTCATTGCTACTTGATTTTGTTTATGTTCCATCACCATCTTTTCTTGACTCCCTTGTGATGCGCTTGCGACTGTATTTGTTGTCTTTGGAAGTAGGCTTTCATTTCCTTCTTTTGAGTTTGTGACCGCAACTGGATAAGATTCCATTTCTCTTTGCTTTTCTTCGAGAGCGATGTATTCTTCCTGGTACTCGCGTAGCTCTGTCATTGTTATTGTATCTTTTATCCTGAATATCTACGTATACGACAAATTTGTTGGAAAAAGTGCGTTAATGAAAGCTAGTATGAGATTCCTTTCATCTACTCTTCCCGTCATTTCGCTACACATGGTCCTCCAACGCGTGGTTAGGTTGCGCAAGCTTTCATTGATCCTTCTTCGTAAGCTGAATACCTTCTCTATTCATGGTCCTAACATGTTATTGCTAATGTATGCTCCTAAGAATATGGTTTGTAGATGATTGAATGATGTGATTGTTCCCATTGGCAATCCCTCGAACCATTGCAAAGCTTTTCCTGTTAGACTGGCGGGAAAATACTTACATAAGACTGCATCATTATCCTCCCATTGCAATAGAGATCTGCTATACGCCTTTATATGATGTACTGCACATGTAGTTCTATAAAAAATATTAGTAAATATGGGTAAAGTGCATTTAGTTGGTATTCCTGCCATTTGTATCTGCCGTACGAATGGTGTTTTTCCTGCTTCTTCTATGGCTTCATCTAATTGTCGCCTACCTCCATCTCTCCGTGATGTCATCATCGCTCTCACTTCTGCTAACTCTCTTAAGATATACTCATTCATGGTTTGGTCTGCGTCTTGCTGCACGGGTCTTTTCAACCTTGCTTCCCTTAGTATGTTTTCATGCCTATATTGACGCACCGCCTCTTGTGGTTCTCTCTCTTCAGCCTCTTCTCTTATTCTTCTTCTTCGTCTGTCCCTTTCATTCCTTTCATATCTTGCATGGACCTATGCGTCAATGTTCCTTTCATTTTCTTCTTCGTGCTCTCTTTGGTTTCGCAACATTTCTCTACCATGTAATATTATCCTCCCATGTTCTTCATCAATTTCATCTTCCTGACCATAATGTATGCGGTTTCACCATGTTGCTCATATCGGTTGCCCCTGTGATTTCCTTGCGTGCGATAGTTTTCGCCTTGCTGTGCATATCGATCATCAACTGGTTGTTGTTCTATGCGATTATTACCGCGCTCCTCCTGTATATTATCGCCTGCATGTAAATTCTCAATGGTGTTGTTATCGAAAGGCTGTTCTTGTCCAGTATCCCCGCGGTTAGATCGGTTACGCCTTGACGTGCTCCTACTTGTCCTTGACCTTGAGCTTGCACGTGTTGCTCTTGATGTGGTGCGTGATCTCTGTTCTTGTAACCTGATATTCTCTTCACTGAGCTCATCGTTCTGACGCGCTAAGTTCGCGCGTGCTTCTTCTACCCTCCTCCTCTCTTCGATTAATATTTGTTGGAGTTGATATATTGTCATGTTCTCTTCATTTTCTCCTACTGGTCCTTCCTCTTCAGTTCTTTATTCGTTTTCCTCCACCGTATCTGTATCCATAGTATGAACGCTTATGTCGTCATAGTTGTGGGTGTTATTCTCCTCCTGTATGTGTTGGATCTGAGATTGTAGTTGCGTTCCTCGATTGTTCATTTCTCCCATCCTTGATGATTCAGCGATTTCACTTCTTCTTCTTCCTGCGATTCTTCTAATCCTCCTGGTTGTTATTGCTTGTTCTGCCGCAGATGCTTGCCTCACCATTAGTTCCCGAAATAAGATCTTCTTTTGACAAATAAAAAAGTATTTTTCAAAATAAAAAGTTTTCTTCACCAACAGGGTATATCATCTAAGTTGTTTCCTAGCGCCAAAATATAGTTGCAGGAAATCCTACAACCACACCCTAATGATAATATATGAAGTAATCTAAGAAACCATGATGAAATACTCAAAATCATTTATTAAATCTTAGAATAAGTACAAAGATGATGAGGGAAAACCCTAACTTGGAAAGTAAATAACTTTATCTCTCCTAAATATCTTATCTCAGCTCACCAAAAAGATATCTCTCTCTACAAAGGCATTAAACTCCTTTTATAGGAGTTTACATAGTGGAGGACAGCTAATAAAGCCCCTAATTTCGGATCTGGCGCGCGTCAACGTCGCGTAGACTTTATGATTGCCGCGCGGTTTCTTCACTATCTCACGATTCTTCACACTTCTGTCGTGACTAGGTGATGTCATCTGGTTCGTCATCTTGGACGCATTATATATGCGTTCAGGTTCGCTTGCTACTAATAAAGGATTTATTTCGCGTACCAAATGAGTGTGCGGTATTTTGCACCCATATATTATGCTTTTGTTGATGCGGCCAAAGATTATCCAAATGATTGTCATAATGCATACGAAGGATTCCTGGGATACCGTATCCGCCTGAGATGGCACATAGAGAAGAGTATTCGGTGCAAATCTATATGATATGGCTCTTGAAATAATAGGAAAAGTTCTTGATTAGTAAGTAGAATAAGTATAGCACTGATGAATTTATTGAGAACTGCTCAGTAGCAGAGAAGCTCCGCTCCATCATTGTGACGTAAGCAGGCCTAAAATTTCTTTTCAGATGCAGTTTGGTGTTCTTCCCAAAAAAATCAGCATTCTTAGTTATATCTTCATTAAATTTCAAAGTCTAGTCATTAAGCTTCTTATCAATCTGTGTAGTTACTTCACAATCTTTAGTACCAAGGACATTCATCAAAGAAACAACATCAACATTAGCATTCAAAGGAACAAAGAAAAAAACAATCATAATACTACCTTGTTTACCATAATTACAAACCAAAAAAGCAAGATCCATCACCAACATAATTATCAAGAAACCCAGTTTACAGACACTACTGAATCCCTCAACCAAGAACTGTTCATCAATTTTTTCACAACCACAACTAGTACCACCCACTGTCAACAACAAATTCTAAAGAAAACCCTAAAAGAAACCGGCCGAAAAGAGAACAACCACAAAATCAGACTTACCATTATCCACAACAAGATCAAGAAAACTAGGAGTAAGTATCGAGAAAGCCATCTTGCAAAAAACTTGTTGATCATTTTCAAACTTTTCTCAAAGTCTGAAAACTTGGCTGCTTTCAATACCCCAAAAGAGAACTCTAAAAGTCATCCTCATTGTAACTCCAGTCCTCATCTTCTTCATATTGTGCACTGTAACTACTTCCTGATGAAGCAGGGGAAGTATCACCATCTCCTGACGATGTACTCTCATCACTATCTTCATCATCATCATCATCATCATCACTGGCAGCATCCCAGAGCTCTTTATCATCATTACTGGATTCTTCTCCAAGCATGGTTCTGGCAAAGATCCTCGAAGGGACTCTCTCATCATCACTGGGTTTTCCTTCACGCATGGTTCTGACAAAGATTTTCGGATTGGCCCTCTCATAATCAAATCGTCTACGCAGTTTCTAATCATAGATTTTCAAACTAATATATCAACCATTAGGAAAGATTTGGCAGAGGTCCAGATTTCTAATCCAACTGATACTAGTACTACTTCCATACTAAAGGATAGGCTGGAATATCTCTACAATCTAGAGGAAATATATTGGAAGGATAAGTCTAGGGAGGTTTGGCTCATGGAATGTGACAGAAATTTACCATATTTTCATAGAGTCACCCTCTTTAGGAGAAAAAGAAACGTTATTAGTTGGATAAAGGATTCCATAAATAATATTCTAACTGATAGAGATAATATTAGAACTTCCTTTATAAATTACTTAAAAAACATGTATTCCTCTCATCCTCAACAATTTCAAGATGAAATCCTTGTTGATCTCCCCATTAAGTTTTCTATTGAAGATAATTCTCTTCTAAATTTACCTCTTACTGCTGAGGACCTTGCAAAAATAATTGGCTGTCATGGACCTTTATGGTGCTTTAGAGACCTCTCCTCTTCTTTTCGATCAACCCTTGCAAAATGTTTTGGCTTCAAAGTAGCGAATAAAGCGTCAATCTCTTCATCCTCTTTTTTCTTCCTCTTTTCCTCCTCTCTCTGACGAAGAGCTGCCTCTCCTGCAAGTCTGTTTATCTCCCCCTGAATCTCATCTCTCAACCTCATTAAACTTTCTAATCCTAATGAAAAAACAAGATTTTTTGGTTGATTGTACCCACTGGTATTGACAGGAACAACTGGAATGGGGTGGCTGGAACTTGCCATTTTTCTCTCTAATTTCCCTAAACCTTTCCTCTTCTAGTAATTTTGATAATGGCTATGTTAATCTCTCTCCCAAACCCCCCTTTTAAAGACCGCAATTTGGCCAATAACTGCCATTTATGGCTCTTGGTTATCATTCATGTTGTTTGGTTATTCACGTCCCTTAAAAGCCATGCGTATTCTTTTCACCTTCAATATCATTATTACCCTATAAAACCCTATTTTCAAAACCTAACTGCTTCATTATCCTTAACCCCCTATGGAACTACCATCAAGAGGAGTATTGGTATGTCATCTAACTTGCACAAAATATCTTGGGGTCTAATTAAAATTTTGTGTTTTATGCAGATTAGGAGAATGCAGCATCTGTTGAGAGGCACCATTGAGGTTTGGGGCATGTCTGCCAGATGGGTTATCTCCATAACTAGTTCAGCCATCAAACCTATACCCATTACCAAAAGGCAAATTACCAATCAGAACCATAAACCACCAAATATCTTTTCCCCCCATTTCTACTATATCAACCCCCACCACCCATTTTGTAATGTCAATACCATTATTACTCTTGGAAGTTTTTACCATCATACCTATGTCTATCTAAAAAAAGACAAACCCATTTATGATTCACCAACTCATAATCTCATCATGCTTACATAGCACCCACATATATCCCAGGAAAGTTTACAATGGATCATTGGATTTGTCCATACTTGGGTCTCTTATCATATAACTCACGTGAATACAAATATCCCAACTCTGCTATTACACATAAAATATGGAGACGACAGGGACAAGTCATATGATAAATCCTGTCTCCAAAGCGGAAGTAGCAGCATAACAACAACTACTTTACACCAAATTTATCCTGAGAATTTGTCAAACTTTATTCAACAGTTTTCTTATTCATTTTTTAAGGTTCAAAGCCATAAATAAAATAAAAACCTACTGCCATGTCTTCATCCATATAGCCTTTGATCTTTATCAGGATAGTACCAAGAATAGATTCCTTTCTATACACCTTCATATTATATGTTTTATTTGTGTCTCTCACCCCTATTGATCCATATTCATGTATATCCAGTTTGCATATACAATGGATCTCTCCAATCTATCTGATAACTCTCAAAAAATAAACCAAGAAATTAAAAACATGTTTACTAAAATGGATGAAAAATTAACTTTACCATCTACACTTTCTGAACCAGTTTTCATCGACAAAACTGTCATTCTAGCTAAATCTGATAATAATTGGAAATGGTGTATGGTGGGATATTTATGCAGTGAAACTCTTGTTCCTACCTCCTCAATCCGCTACTATATCTGTAATTAATGGCCTGTTGCTCAATCTCCCACTGTTAAAACCTTTAGTGGATTACGCAACAAAGTTCTCATTCGGTTCTTAGCTGAAGATGATTTCAACAGAATTAACTCACAGAGACCTTGGTTTGTCTGTGGGTATCTAATGGTATTAAAAGTTGTTCCACCAGAGGGCTGGCCAGCAAATTACCAACTCTCTTTCACTGAAGAACTAATGTGGTTTATTCTGTGAAATATTCCAAAAGAATGTATTGAATTTGAAGACCTTCATAAACTTACTTTCAAGATGGGAGAACTCATTGAAGCTCGAGATCCTTATGGAAATCATCCATTAAAGAAGAACGTTAAGGTGTGTGTCAGGATTCCAGTGCAGAAAGCTTTACCAATAGGCATCCCTCTGTTTACTAGTGGAAGAACCCAACCTTTTCTTATTGAGTGCAGATACATCAATTTTCCAAGATACTTCTGCACTTCATGTCGTGTTCTCGATCACAAAGATGTTAACTGTCCTGCCTGGAAGTTGAAGTAGAAAACTTTTAAGGAAGCTGCCTCTTCTAGTAACAAATATTTTCTTCCTGCTGTCTCAAGGATCATGATGCCACCACCATTAGTAAACAAATAAGGTGTCTCCACTTTTAATGCAATAATGGATACTATCATGCAAAAAAATTAGATTGTGCCAGATACTCAAGTTGAGCCTACTACTGTCCCTATATGCAACAAAGGAAAAGCTAAGGATAATGTCCAGAAGATGGAAAGTACTTCCCAAAAAGGTTTATCAAATATGTTCCAGATGGGACCTTTTATCAACCGATCCACATCTTTGAAGATTTTTGATGTTGGTCCGATTCAGCAAAACTCGACTCAGCAAAACAATGGGTTACCAATTATCCTCAAACAGGTCACCACTCAGAATGCTACTGTTGAAGCTTCTATCACTGGCTAGGAACCGGTTATTAATGGTCCGATTCGAAAATAAAACTCTTCAAGGAGATTCAAAACTGCTACTGTTCCTATTCCCTCACCAATTATCACTAGAGGAACTCTTATTTCAGCGGAGCATGATGCTCTATTAAATCTCAAGAGGAAGATTAATCCTAGAGCTGATCTGAGAAAACGTACAAGAGCTAACTCCAGTTTAGCTAGTCTAGTGGTCATCCCAGAAGAAAAGGATACCACTGAACCTGACTATACCCAACTTTGTCCTCCAATCACCAAATTGGGGGAATTGTCTGCTATCAATCTGTCTAATTGTTCTCTCAATACCCAACCTCTGATTGATTCTTATGGGAGCTATAATGTACCTGTTGATACTTCTCCAAACAACAATGGTGTCAACAATAATTATCATCACAATGCTGCTACTTCTAATCCCAATTCTTCCCATGATACTTCTCAAAGTGGTGATACCACCGGTGCTCCTCTTGGTGGTGGGTATGATTCCACCACTCAGGTAAACTCAATTCCTTTACCCCCTTTAATTGATCCTATCAATTCTGTCACCCCTAGAAATCAATTTTTTGTCAATAATGTCAATTTGCTAGCTTGGAACATTAAAGGTTTGGGCAAAAAAACTTCCAATAAGGAACTTAGTTTGCTATGTAGAAATGTTAATCTTGATATCATTTTTCTATCAGAAACCAAAATGAACAAAGATATGGCGGCTATAAAGTTAAAAAAACATTGGCTTTCCTTGCACATTTAATGTTTCTAGTATTGGTGGGAGTGGTGGTCTAGTCCTGGCTTGGAAGAATGAAATTCAACTCAACATTATATCATCCACCATGAGGGGCATCTATGTCACATCTCCTGACATTATCCATTCTAAAACTTGCCACATCCATTTTATGTATGGTGAACCTAACAGTAGCTTGAGACATGCTTTTTGGGAACAACAATGCCAACAGACTAATTCTCCCTTAGATGAACCAGTTTTCTTTATAGGTGATTTTAATGCTCTTTTAGGAACTGAAGATAAAAATGGTGGGTTAGAGGTTGATGATTCTGATTTATCAAACCTTAGAAATTTTTGTTATGTTTTCGATTTGCATGATCCTGGTTTTTAAGGTCATAGATTTACTTGGTTCAATATGCAACAGGGTCCTGATTTAATTCTTGAAAGATTAGATAGATGTCTTATAAACCAATCTGCTGAGGATTTATGCCCTAAACTTTGTGTTAATAATCTACCCAGAGACTCTTCTTATCACTGCCCCATGCATATTGGTTTCAACTATGAGGATGTTTGTATGCCTAGACCTTTCCATTTTATGGCTATGTGGATTGAAGATCCTATCTGTAGAGATATCATTGCTAACTCTTGGTCTGTTAATGTGGTAGGTTCTCCTGCCTACAAACTGAAAGCTAAGCTTTTAAATACCAAAAAAGGTCTTTGGGACTGGAATAAAACTTCTTTTGGTAATATTCAAACTAATATATCTACCATTAGGAAAGATTTGGCAGAGGTCCAGATTTCTAATCCAACTTATACTAGTACTACTTCCAGACTCAATGCTAGGCTGGAATATCTCTACAATCTAGAGGAACTATATTGGAAGGATAAGTCTAGGGAGGTTTGGCTCATGGAATGTGACAGAAATTCACCCTATTTTCATAGAGTCACCCTCTTTAGGAGAAAAAGAAATGCTATTAGTTGGATAAAGGATTCTATAAATACTATTCTAACTGATAGAGATAATATTGGAACTTCCTTTATAAATTACTTCAAAAACCTGTATTCCTCTCATCCTCAACAATTTCAAGATGAAATACTTGTTGAGCTCCCCATTAAGTTTTCTACTGAAGATAATTCTCTTCTAAATTTACCTCTTACTGCTGAGGATATAAAGAATGTTGTTTTTCAAATGGGGGAAAAAAGGCTCCAGGCCCTGATGGTTTCACAGGTCTGTTCTATCAAAAAAATTGGGACATAGTAGGTGAGGCTGTCATTGACATGACTCAAACTTGCTTCAGGACAGGGCATATTGCTAAAGTTTTCAATCATACAAATATTGTTCTTATTCGTAAAGTTCCACTTGCTGAGCTTGTTTCCCAGTATAGACCTATAGGGCTTTGCAATTTCATTTAAAAAATTATTTCGAAAACTCTTGCTAATAGATTTAAACCTTTCATGAACAACATAATTTCCCAAAATCAAAGTTCCTTCATTCCTAAGAGGAGTATTTCTGATAATATTATGCTAGCTAATGAAGCTATATTTGCTGTCAATCATTGCGACAAAATTAAAGGCATAGCTGCCATTAAGCTTGACATGTCCAAAGCTTATGATAAGCTAGAATGGTCTTTTCTTTAGAGTGTCTTGACTAGAATGGGTCTCTCAAACCACTGGATCAAACTCATTAACCAAGAATTAAGTCAACAAAGATTATGATAAGCTTATGATAAGCTTTTAAATATCAAAGATTATCTTCAAAAATACTGTTTGGCCTCTGGGCAAGAAATAAACTTATATAAATTTGGTATTTTATTTAGTAGGAAAATTCCTGAACACAGGAAAGCTCTTCTGGCTAACATCCTAGAGATTAAGAGCATAGATCTGGGAGAAAAATATATTGGCACTCCTACTGTGTTTAAAGCCTCCAAAATTCAAACCCATATGGGTATTCTCCAAGCTGTGGATGTCAGAATCTTTATCTGGCTACATAAGCTCCTGTCTCAAGCTGCTAGAACTACTTTGATTAAGCATATTGGTCAAGCTATCCCACTTTTTCAAATGAGAGCTTTTCTTATTCCAAAACATCTTTTTAAACAAATGGATTCCCATCTTTGTAAATTCTTGTGGGAAGAGACTTTAGATCCCAAAGACAAGAAATTACATCTTTTAGGATGGGACATTCTATGCTCCCCTAAGGATGAAGGTGGTCTAGGCTTTAGAAAGGCTGAGTTAAATAACCTGGCTATGCTGGCTAGGAATGCCTGAAGAATTCTAGAAAATCCTACTTGTATGCTAGCTACTGTTCTTAAAGCCAAATACTTTCCTAGAACTGATTTCTTGAATGCCAAGTGCACCAGTAAGTTCTCTTGGACTTGGAAGTGTTTGCATGCTATAAAAGAACTTATTAAGCCTTTCATTTCCTGGATTGTTGGGGATGGTCATTTCATTGACCCCTGGTGTGACAAATGGATCCCAACCTTGGGTACAGCCACACCTAACCCTTTAGTCCCACCTGATCCTAATATCAAAGTCTCTTATTTCATTGATTCTCATACCAGAACTTGGAATTTGTCTAAACTTAACACTCATTTTGATAATGCTTCTGTCAAGAAGATTGTCACCATTCCCTTAAGCCAGCTATGCACTCCTGACAGGAGGGCTTGGGATCTTTCAAAGAATGGCAAGCTTTCTTCAAAATATGCCTACATGGGGCTCAAAGGTTTAGACCCTCCCTTTGTAAAAATCTTTGGATGCATATTTGGAAAATTAGGGTTCCTTACAGAATCCAAGTCTTCACATGGAAAGCTGCTAGAAATGCTCTTCCTGCTAGAACTATTTTGCATACCAGAATACCTATGCATATTGTTGATTGTGCTAGGTGCAATGATCCTCAAGAATCCATAATGCATGCTTTGGTTCTATGTCCTTTTGCTAGCCAAGTCTGGGTTCTCTCTGATTTTTGCATCAATATTCAATTCTTTCAAAACAAGTCTTTTATTGACTGGTTATTGTTTTGGTTAACTGACCCTCTGTCTAGACTCCCTGATGAAGCTCAATGTCTTTTTGTTACTATCTTATGGTCTCTCTGGACTAGTAGGAATAACTTAATCTTCCAAAACCTGAAAGAAACCCATTTAGCTGTCTTAGCAAGAGCTAGAGCCATGCTTTTAACTAGAAAAATCTGTCTTACTGTATCTCCTACTACTCTTGTAAACCTATGTGATACTTGGATGCCCCCCTCTGTTTGTTGGATAAAGTGTAATACTGATGGTGCCTATGATGACATTTCTGGAGCAAATGGTGCAGGATATGTGATGAGGGATTTCTCAAGTAAAGTTTCCTTTTGTGCCTCCCTGGTTTTTGAAGTTAAGTCTGCTTAAGAAGCTGAAGCCAGAGCTATTTGTGCAGTCCTGAAGAAAGCCTTGGAGCAGCAGTTAACTCATATCATTGTCGAAAGTGATGCGAAGAATCTCATTGACCAGTTTTCAGCTGGCCTGTTTGATGGAGACTTGCGTACGGATGCTATTTTCAAAGACATTCAGTTTTTTTCTTCTAAATTAGTGGCTTGTATTTTTAACTTCCAACCGCGTGTTTGTAATTCAGTAGCTCATGAGTTAGCTCAATGGGTAAAAACAAACAAAGCCTATATATACTGGTCTGTGCCTCTTGTTTGGTTATTGTCAACAGTTGAAGGGGATCATTAGCCTTTTTGAAGGCCTTATATATGAAACATTGAAACCTGTGTTTCATTTCTTCTTTTTGTATCATTTTCATTTTGGGGGTACTGTTCATATTTTTGTTTTTCCTCGTAATAATGAATGAACCTCCAAGCTCTTGTCCCTCCTTGTTATTATTTCAGTGCATAGCTCCATTTATGCGATAATATTGTTGCAGGTTATAAGAGGTGTTGTCTGCAAACAACCCTTTTCTTCTAGACTGGTTTACTTTGAGTCCATGCTGCTTAATAAAAAAAAAATCTGTACTATAACCACTACTGGAAAAGAAAAGCAGTAACTTCATTTGAAGCGATTAGGTGGAAGGACGTTCGCAATTTCCAAACACCAAGAAGAAGTAAACAAAAAAAATAAACGAAAAAGGTTTTAGCCTGTACAAAGTTCTTTTACGTTATATCTTCATCTATGTGTGTCTCGCCGCACCGATATAGGTGTACACAGCGAAGAGGCAACACTAACACGTAATGCATTTACCTCATCAGCGTAAAACGACCCTGCTGTTATTCAAGCCAAAAATTGTTTACAAACCATGATTTTGAACTCCTCCAAAACCTCACGAATCTGAAGCATTGTTTTCAAGCCATGACACAATGCGCAAATCCCAAACTACTTCAACCAAAAACCCAAGAGGTCTCTAGGATCATGGCCCATATGACTGTGGCCGTTGGCCCATCCATCTGTAATTAGGTTTCTTATATATAAAGCCATAGCCTAATGCGAAAAAGAGTTCTCTCGGTTCTCCTTCTGCCTCCTCCTCGTTTCCATATTCTAGTAAAATATTTTGAGCCCGAACACGTCAAGATTGTAGCGTGGTTTTATTCTTCATTGTGTATACATTTACCGATCAGTCAGGTACTTTCCTTAAGCTTAAATTTCCTTGTTCAATCGTATGTTAGGGTTAACATAATTATGAATATTTTAAGATTTCACTGTCATCGGTAAAGCATCCCAAATCTCTTTAATGATGACTATAAATAAGAAAATCCTAATTAAGAAAATCCTATTTCTGAACGCAAATGTCATAACCTATATATTTATTACTTTTTTAACTATTGGATTAAGTGTAAATTTGTGTATGAGAAAAACTTTACTCCTCTGTTTTAAAAAAATAAGTTTATGTGTATTTTTGAAATTTATACATACAAGCCTATTTTTATTAAAAAAAATGGTTTTGATACTACCTCACGATAAAGTTGTACCATCCATCTGTACCCATTCCAAAATCATGATATAGTATGATTATTTGGATTTACCATTATGATGATGATGAAATGATTTTTTCTTTTTTTCTCTAAACCCTTGATTATGAATAATTAAGGGGAACATTATTTAAATACCTCTCAAAATCTACCTCTTGAAATATACCCTTATTCAATTTTTAAAAACAGCCTATCTTCTAAAAGGTGGAAGCAACTAGCGCAAGTTGCTTCCAAAAGTGGAGGCAACTAACACAAGTTGTTTCCAGAAGTGGATGCAACTTTATACAACTTTAGCACAAGTCCTGATATATTGCTCCCAAATCTCTTGTATTCTCGAGAGCAATATATTCAGAACTTGTTATTTCTGCTGCCGGCAGTATTGATGATGATAATGATGAAGTTCGTTCATTCATAATTTCTTCATTGATGGATTTCCCGGCCATTTTTGGGTTCGTAACTTTGATGATGCTTGTGTTTTCCGAATAATGAATCGAATGATTATAGTCGACCGGGAAAATATCAACTTAAAAGGAAATGGTATATAGGATAACGTTATACAACAAACGTGTGAGAATTCGGATGAATTGGGAAATTAATTTTCAAAAGGAAAATTAGCTAAAAATAAAAATATAATATTGACCCACCTTTGTTAACGATTCAATGCAGATTCCTGCACATCCTTTAGCTCCATTTATGCCATCATATTGTTGCAGGTAAAAATAGGTGTTGCTGGCAAACAGCCCTTTTGCTCTAGATTGGTTTACTTTGAGCCGGTACTATAACCACTACTGGAAAATAAAAGCAGCAACTGCGTGATTAGGTGGAAGGAAAATCCCAGTTTCCAAACACCAAAAAAGAAGTAAACAAAAACAGACAAACAAAAAAAGAAAAAGGTTTTGTCTACATTTAAAGGCTTCATCTCTGCATGTCTCGCAGCACAGATATAGAGTGTACACAGCGAAGAGGCAACACTAACACGTAATGACTGAGTAATTCCTAAAGACACATGAAATTGTGAGAGGAACCCGATCTTGTTCTGCTCCTTGCATGACAGATAGAGGAGGCCCTCTGAGCCTGTCCAACCTTAGCCAACCTTAGCTGTTGGTAATAACACCACTACCTGACCGACGAAGGTGTTTTAACAAGTGCCATCAAAGTTTACGTTAAAATGCATTTACCTCATCATCGTAAAACAACCCTCCTGTTATTCAAGTCGAAAATTGTTGACCAACCATGATTTAGATCAGAAGCTAATACCTCAATCATCAATTCTCTAAACGATATTGCAGTTAATATCCTTGGAAGGATGAAATCAATTGAAAAGAAAATAACTTTTCAGGAACCATTGCAGTTTATATCTTTGTCTAAAAATTGAAAAGAAAATTGTCAATTTCTTATATCCGAAGGAGTTGAATATAACTTGCGATGTCCATTTCTACTCATCTTTTGCATTGCCTACACTCTTCCTCGAGCTTGAACTCAGCGGACAAAGAGACTTTGCCGCAGCTGTAATGATGCATGATTCTGATAGAATGAAAACCATGGGTCACAGACAGTGGATATCGACAAAGTCTAAATTTTTTCTTCAAGTCTACAGGGATCTGACTGCAAGTAGATAAAAAACAAAGATGAACTTGATTAAGGGCATTATATTGACATTAGAGCTCGAATCTCCGGGAGTAAAGGGTGCCTTTTTTTCTCTCTTTCAAATAGGTGATATAGGAAGGAAAAACATGGTCGCTCATGTTCTTTCACTCAGGCTGAACTGTTGGCTGGACAGTAGTATGGTTTTACAAAGTAATTTGATGCCTAAAGGCAGATGCCACTTGCACATAATTTGATGCCTTTTGCTTGAAACATAATATTACATGTAGCTTTCCTAACAGGAATCCGTTGGTGAAAATAGACCGAGCAACCCGGTGCGTACGAGTTACTCTCTAGTTATACTTTATTGATGGATTGGTAAAGAAAGTGCTCCACTATCATAGAAAGTGAGAAAAAATAGACAGAGAGAAATGTGGGTCGTCTTAAAATCTCAAGTATATATAATTTTAGTTGTTCCTATTCCCATTAACCACGCTTGTAAAAAGATCGATCAACCCAATCAGCAATAAGATTTCTATTTTTATCTCTTTGAATTTCCTTTGTTCTCAATAATTGTTTCTGTTATTTTTCCAAATCAGAATAGACCTCGTGCAATACTTTTTACCCCACTTAATTATGGCAAGGACTTCTTTTGTATATTGAATAAGAATATCCTAACATATTTTTGATGAACCTTAAGTTTATTGATGTATCATCCAACCGGTGTGGCATAAGCTTTTCATTACAAATCAGGTGCATCAATAGAATTTCATAAGAGGAGCTTCATACTCATCATTTGTGTCACCCTTGTTTTATCCTCCTTGAACTGCCTACCTACATCCCAGCATCTCATAGCCGAAACAGATCGATTAGCTTTACTTGCTTTTAAAGACAATATAAATGATCCATTGGGAGCACTAACTTCGTGGAATGAATCGTCTCACTGCAGCAATTGGATCTACAATCCATGAGTTTGGAAGGTTCAATATCTCCGTATGTAGGAAATCTTTCTTTCTTAAAACATTTTGTCTTGTATGATAATCACTTCACAGGCAGAATTCCGCAAGAAATTGGTCATTTATCTCGACTTCAAATTCTTTACTTGGCAAATAATACACTTACAGGAAAAATTCCTAAGAACCTATCCTCTTGTAAAAATCTCAGGAAATTAGTGTTAGCACAGAATGATTTGGTAGGAGGAATTCCTGTCGAGCTTGGTTCCTTATCAATGCTTCAAGCATTAAACCTCAGGGCGAACCACTTTTCAGGAACCATCCCAGTGTCACTTTCAGACCTTTCGTTTCTCACTCTACTTGTTCTAAGTTGCAACAATTTACATGGTAGCATTCCATCCGAGATTGGCCACTTATCAAGATTATCTTCTTTTGGTATCTCAGTAAATAACTTTTCAGGAACCATTCCACCCCAAATTTATAACCTCTCTTCCATCACTGTTTTTGCTGTGAATTCTAATAAACTCCATGGATCCATTCCACTCTATATTGGAACTACTTTCCCTAGACTCGAACAATTTGGTATAGGTGGAAATAGATTTTCGGGTGTACTACCTTATACGATGTCCAACCTTTCCAATTTGTTTGTACTTGATGTCGGTGGTAATCAGTTTACTGGACCTGTACCTAAACTGGGTACCTTCCACGGCCTCATCAGAGCAAATTTTTAAACAAATCATCTTGGAGGTGGTGAAGTAGATGACCTTAGCTTTTTTAATTCATTATCAAATTGCAGTCTCCTAGAAAGATTTTCTGTAGCTTACAATAATTTATCCGGCAAGTTGCCAGCTTCCATAGCCAACCTCTCGAGAAAACTTACCAGGTTGTACATGGGGGAGAACAACATATATGGTGAAATTCTTCCTGGAAATGAGAACCTTGCAAGCCTAAACGGATTAGCCATGGAAAATAACCAGTTAACTGGAAGTATTCCTTTTTCTATAGGAAAACTTCCCAACTTAATACTTGTAAGTGTTGCGAGTAACCAACTCTCTGGAAAAATCCCTTCGAACATTTGTAATAGCACTCAGCTAGACCGAATTGATTTTTGGGATATTTTGAGTTTGGTGCCTATAAAAAGGTACACCTTTGCGTTTGATGCCTAACTTTGTCCAAATTTGAGTTTGGTGTCTAATGGATCCCGGTCAAGCAGTTGACTTAACGGATGACTATTTGATTGTTCATTATTTAGATATTATTCTCAATTAACAAGTATTTTTTGTGGTATAAAAGATAGAGAAAGAGAACGAGAAGGATTCTATATTGATCAGAGTTATCATGGTTACATATATATACACTGAGAGGGGAAACCAAAAGACATCCATTTTTGGACCGCACATCTATGGGCATGGGCCCTGTAAAACTCCCCCTTGTGCGGTTCAATAACAAAACTTTATACATAGTGCTTCACATATAGTGCTATGAATGTAGTTCTTCAAATGTCGTTCTCTCCTTGATGACTTGTGACGAAATCAATTGCCTTACTAAAATTTTGACAAGGAAAAACCCAGTGGGATAAAACCTTGGTACAACTCTTCACATGTAGTACTTCACATGTTGTCTCGTACTTTACATGTAGTTAATCACATGCAATACGGTCTTCAAAGATCGATGAGTCTAAGTTAATTTCCTCATTAAAACTTCGTCATGACAACCCAGAGGGACAAAACCTGAACTAAAGAAAAAGAATAAAATATTAAGAAAACTTAGAACATAGTTGGACTCGAATATGTTGCCTCATTAAAACCTTGACAAGGAAAACCCAGTGGGATAAAACCTTGACGAAGGGAAAGAGTACAGCGTGACAGATGTAAGTAAAGGTGATCCGTTGCAGATGATCACTTTGCTCCGTTAAAGTTGCCTAGTTGTTTCACAACTCTTAAGGCAGAACATCCTCGTGGGAAAGAAAATAGCCTTAGTTGGGAAATTACATTCCCGGTGTTTCTTGTTGTCTCATTAAAAACCTTGCCGAATAACAAAACCCTATGGGAAAAACAACCTCGGTGAAGGAAAATAGTTCAACACACCATTAGATGCTCCCCCTGATGTCAGACAATTTTCGTTAGTCTAATGTAGTCAAAAGGAGTTTATCACACTTTACTTTGGTGACTTGAATGTTTATAAGACCATGTTGTTGATTCTGGAAGTTACGTTGCTTAACAGAATATCGCGTTTCATTTCTTTGATTCAGATATTTTCAGTAATATCAACGCGATCTTTATGTATTCAATGTTCAACATACTTGAGGTTTTTAGTATTGTCTCGCTAAAAACCTTGTTGAGTAATAAAACCCTTTGGGAAAAACTATTATCGATCGAAGGGAAAAAGAGTATAATACAGCTTCAATTTCGAAGTGAAATATGTCGACATCATATCCTTGGATCCTCCCCATGATGTCGGTATCTCCCACTGATTACTTTCAGAGTTGTTCCAGACAGTTCCTTTAGTCATGTACTTTTCAAAACTGAATATCGGTAATGACTTAGAAAATAGTCTACCATATCTCCCCCTGATTACTTTCGTTTGAGAATAGATTATTGTTCCTTCATAATCAACAACCTTTGGATTGTAGTTCCTTTAGCATTCCTTTTTATGTCTTTGCAGGGATAAAACAAACTCATGTCAATGGTTACTTCTAAGTACATGATTACATTCACTGTAACATTCCAAAGACGTTGCGTTGGCGCTGAGCTATATCTAGCTAACAAGTTCCCTGAGGATGTAAAATTGAATCGAGTATATTACTATACTAAGTACAACAATGTGTATATTGTACTTAGATATGGGAATTTCATCCCCAACACATCTTCGTCATCTTCCTTTAGACGAAATGGTCACTTACTTACATTTGAACCTCGACTAATCATGGGAGTGCTTCAATATGCATATCTTTATTAAATTGCCTGACAACTTTAGACATATGCAAACAGGTGGAATAATTACCACAATCTCAGTATTCGGTCGAGCTTTCCCCATATTTTTCATCTGAAATTCGGATTTAAAATAGCTTTTAAGGTCTCTTATTACATCAAGAGTACCCATCATGTCTGTATCATTGACATAGATAGCTACAATTCCAAATCAGAAACTTTCTTGTGAATACGCAATGAAAACAACTTACTTGTTTATCCCTTCCAAACCAAATACTCTCTTAGACGGGTATACCACATCCGCCTGATTGCTTCAATCTATAAGTGAGCGTTATATCTAACTGTAAACGCACTCTGTTGTTTAGAGTCACTTGATTTGGGAAACAAAAGGTTATCAAGTACTTTTGTAAATATCAGATATCTCTTGATTCTTTCAGAGATACGTAACAACCACATACATATGCTGCATTTCAAGTCCTTTTGAAATTACCAAGATAACTAAGTAGCGGAACGCTATAACGTTCATTACAAGAGAACAATTCCATGGATTTGTGAGAAACCTCGCGCCACAAGGCGAGTCTTTATCCTTTAAGACTGCTTTCTTCTCATTATGCTTTATGACAAATTAATCATGTATGTCCAATAGGCTTTACACTTGGTTGGTTAGCACTACCACACCAAATATATGTATATTTGTCAAAGAACCAAGTTCTACCTGGATTGTATAGGCCAAATATGCTCTTCGTTGACATTAAGCAACAAGGAGCTTGGTTCGATCTTATCTTGCTCTATTTTCTTAAGCAAGTGTGTATGAAATTAACCATCAATATGCTCGCATGTTCTTTCCATTGACTCATGAGCATTCTCATAATCCACTTGGGATGTCATTGTTCTCTGGAATCATTAAACTTCGGAGCGTCCTCCAGTTTGATTCATGGACATATTCAGAGACAATCTTATGAGATGATTTCTGATGATATAAATAAGTGTTTCCTTCCTCGCCTACTTCCTTTCTAGGTGAGGATTGATCGAACCAAGTGGTCTTTCTAACTTCCTTTATGGAGCCACGGCCTCAACCACACTTCAACTAAGTATAGTTGCAACACCTTAGGCTATAGTGTATATCCATTATTGAGGATTTGTAACCTTGCAGGTAGGTTTGCAGCTGGTATGTGTGATCTCATCACTTTAGCGACATCAATGTATATTCTAAAAATCGATTATTCTTTCACTTCACATTTACATTTATGGAGTACAAGAATCGCTATGAGACACAGTGGGAACACACCACGACACTTCCTGTCGTTCCCTTAGAAAATACTTTTTCTTATCTCCCCTTAACAACGGGAAGACTGTCTCATTAAAGTGATAACCCCCAAATCTAGCGGTAAGAGATCTCCTGCCAAAGGTTTTAAAATGCGGATAATTTTTGAGAGTAAATATCCAACAAAACTACTTATCATTTTCGTGACCCATCATAGTACGATGTGGACTCGTAATGGCACATATATAATGCAACCGAAAATGCGTAAGAACACAAATGTCAGGCTTAAATTCAGTTACCAACTGGTACGTAGAAAAGGTAGACTAATATTGGGTTCTAAAATGAATTAAGTAAAGATGCGCGTAATATTGCATATCCCCAGAGCAATAAAAGGTAGGTTGGTACGCATAACCTATTCCTCAGACACCATCTGTAACCTTGATGGTAATCTATGCGAGACCATTGGGTATAAGATGTTCTACATTGATCTTATTAAACATGCAATATCCATCAAATCTTTTTGATGTAAATTCTCTAACATTAACAAGGGTGGTGATCCTTTGCACTTAGCATTGTGCGTTGTGTAATATGTGCTATGAGTTTTACAAAAATTAAACGCATCGTTTGTTGTGAGTGATAACTGATTCAATGCGTCGAATCATCCACCAGAGCCATAAATCACTTGAATGGTCCGCATTCTGCATGGATATATGTTCACTAACAACATTTTATTTCTTTGAAGAATAAGTTATTTATCATTTGCATCTAACTGAAACAGGATGGTCTCAATCATGTTTTACTAAAGAAAGACTTTGTAAGATGAGTAATGTGCTTTCTTACCCTAAAGCATAATGGGGAGAGGCAGTGCAAATCTAGTAACTTTAGAAATCACTGATTGTGATAGATGCCGTAACTTCGCATTCTATTAGTTCATTATCTCATACACTCAAATTAAGTGATGCCCGTGTTAGTACTTTCAAAACGGAACATCGTGTCAGAACCAATGTGCCTTATGGTTATGTCAAAGTCTTTATGAATCAATCCCAATCAGTTCATTGTTGGGGTTAATATGGATTCAGTAATTCAAGCTCCAGTGATTTACAATTCACTAGATTGACACATTAATTTTCTAAGAATATGCTTCCTTCCTCATTCATTAGAAATAATTTATAGATGCAATCATCTTCATTCTCACTGTAAGTTTCCAAAAAGGTAGGTAATAGTTCATGCATGAACACCCTTTGAGCAGTGTTTCGCTCGATGATACAATCATAGTAGTCACATTAAAAGGAATTAGTTCAACAACTAATGTATATTCCTTAAATTAGTGGAAGAAAAATCACTATCAGTTTAGACATTGAGTCTTGAGAGACTTAATAAGTGGTGTGGTCTTATTACGTAACAAAAATCGGATTCAACTAAATTGCTTTAGAGTGAATATATGTTACCTTTCATCCAGATATATCTCAAGTGCTTTAGAGAATTTATGTCTCGTGGGAATGACGTACTTTTCATTCCATAAACGCAGACATTGGATCTAGTTCAATTAAATAGTCAATTGGCCCGGAAAAGTTCTTGTTGCCATTAAAGTTGATGTGAAAATTGGTTGCTACTATAATACAAATAGTACATTGTATATACCAACACCTATGACCAGGTGCATTTCGAACTCTTTCATTTATGATGGGAGCTACAACATTTTAGCTGATCCCATACTCGGTTGATACTTGTTTATTGGTGTTATTACTACCGAAGACAAAAGCATATCTTTGTCTCATGATACATATGTCCCTTTTCACATGCTTTTTTTGAGTCGGTACGTCTAACCCTCATTACTTTGGGGTTCTTTCAATTTTCAATTTTGTTACATTTAGCTTAATTTGAGAAATTTATTTATCTCAACAGGCCAAGAGAATCTCACAACACATGTCAACCACTTACTTTGGGTTGAATATATTACTATAGATAGTTCTCTTGTTGTCATACTTCAACATATACTGGTTCGTTAGTATCATGGATGAAGTAGAGAAATGGAAATTATCCGACTCATATCATCTTTTGTGAGTTCTTCCACAAAAATTGGAGTACATGTGATTTTATATGAACGTATGTTTTGAAATACTGACTCTTTGATAGTCGGGTAAGTGAATTACATCCCACGGAACATTTCAAATTTGGGAAGAAAATATCAAATACACAATAATGGTGCTCAAGTACTTCTAAACCCCAAATAAATACATTGGAATTGAGCTGGTACAACCAATTGAACAAAAGACACCATTCAACTAAAGCCAATATAATATTCAAGAGAACAAAGTAATATTAAGACAAAAATTCTTAATGATCGAGATCAACAATCATAATTTAAATTGATTGTTTATATGATGTTGACTTATCTTAAGACAAAAAATAAACAAAACTAGGCATGTTCTAAAATCAGATAAATAAGCCTAGCAAGTACTTAATGTAAAAATCCACATTTTAGTTACATACCCCAGGCTTTGGTTATCTTTCTCTCTCTATATATATATATATACAGAACCAGAACAGCTTTGTCGGGCACATCCCAGAACCAAGCTAGGCTAGGACCGGACAAGACAGGACAGGACAGAGTTGGGCCTGGTTGGATCGGGACGAGTTGGGACTAGTTGGATCGGGCTGAGTTGGGCCTGGTTGGATCGACCGAGTTGGGCCTGGTTTCATTTCTCCTTACGAACAGACACAGGATCGTCAAAAAACATTTTCCCCAGAAGGGTTCTTTCTCCTCGCGAACAGAGACAGACAGGTTTTCTTCCAATCTGGATCCGCAAGCAAATCCCAAACTACTGACAGGATTAATCAAAGTAATCCCTGATTAATACATACACAAATGGATTAGATTAAGATCAATCAAAATAATCCTTAATTAATTAGTATATACACTGTACCAAAAGCAAAATAATAGTATCAAATTAATTCCTGATTCAAACGATTAATCAAAATAATCCCTAATTCCAATACACCCAACGTATATGCAAAAATCAAAAACAGGGGAAAAAATATATCCAACTTATTTGATTAAAAAAAAATAGATCCAACTTATCTGATTCGATTCCATCGATTTCTTTAGCTTGGCGACAATTGATGTCCAATAATCCATATTAAAAAGAAAATCCGATTCAATAGAGCTTCGTGCATGATAACGTTTTGTAGTATAAAAGATAGAGAAAGAGAACGAGAAGGATTTGTATACACATAATCAAAAATTGCCCACGTGTAAAGAAGGAGACACGTGTATGCCATAAGATGGAAGAGCATCAAGATGACGATGCCACATTGCGGCACCCAAGGGGCATGCATCACTATCATCTGCCACGTGCTCACAATCTTGCGAATCCGACGATTGGCAAAACAAGGAGTATTTGATGATAAGGTCGCCGCGAAGTACCGTAGAAGACCTATAAGGTTACTTTTTATCATCCCAAGGAAGATCCAAATCGGATGAACGGGAGGAAGCACAGCTGACACCTACAAGAACAGCTGTCTGAGGAGTGCAGACTGTCCCAACCACCCACCTAAAATGCCATAGACATAGGGCACGTGTCGAACATCCTATGGAGAAGGAGAAGGTGTACCATCGTCGCAATACATTACTGTTGAGATATATCGGGGCAGGACGAAAATATCATCGGGATTGATGCGCTAACCAAGACAATAAGGAACGACTGTCTTAGAGAAGAGGGTCCCATACAAGAAGCCTATAAATACCCAACTCCACTAAGAGAGAGGGGGTCGACCAAATTTAGAGAGAGAGAACTATAGTTCAGAAGAGAGAAATTGTAAAGAGTAAGTATGTGTTTTATCTTCTGCTACCTTTGTTCCCTACTCAGAGTCATTCGACAATTCTTTGTAATCTCACATAATACATAGTGAAAAACCGAACCCCCCGTGGACGTAGGCCTTAGTGCTGAACCACGTAAATCGTTGTCTCATTTACATTCTGCATTCTTAGTTTTATCGTAACCATATTATGCATCGGTTAAATCATCATAGATGCACCTGTGACGTGAAACAAGGACGAGCCCGATGGCTCAGAGTTTCCCATATAATTATTATACTCCGCTTTACATATGTTTTAGTTATTATAGTAGTTTTGTCGACACTGCGAACATTGGTTGTGAACACGATGCTATCACCGTTACATTTGTGTTCACAATTTGGCGCTAGAAACAGGGACACTTACGTCCCGGTAAAAAGAATTATCTTTCCCTGTGAACTCTTTTTATCACTCAACACTGGTTCTCAATACCGATTTTGGGTGACAAACCAGCAAAAAAGACCAGATTTGAAAGGTTTTTAGACGAAACAAAACTTTTTCACCATAAAAATGATTGGAGTTATTTCGGATTCGAGTTTTCAATTATAAAAACCCTTGGATCTATCTTCTTTCGTGAAAAATCTTTAAATCTATCTTCGGACCTATGTTTTCTCTTATAAAAACCTTCGACCCAAATTCTTGCTTATAAAAACCCTTGGATCTATCTTCGTTCGTGAAGTATCTTTAGATCTATCTTCGGATCTATGTTTTCTCTTGAAAAAATCTTCGGATCTTTGCATCCCATCTAAAAATGATCTTTATTTTTTATCTCGAAAAAATCTTCGGCAAAATATGTAACTATGTTTTTTCTTACATCGCCTTTACTAACAAAACCTATGTTGATATGTCTTCCTTGCCAACATTTTACCCCTGCAGGATATGGATAAAACAAAGGATGTAGGAAAAGCCAAGTCAACGTCGAAGGAAACGCCCAGGACTACACCAGTTGTAACATGCAGCACGCAAAAAGGTGAGAAACTCAAAGCGGCAAACAAGAAGCATGATGGAGCGGAAAGTACGACCCCTCTAAATGCCAATGCTATAGCAGCGGAGGCTCTCAAAGCTGCAGCAGCCAAAGCCGGTTCCGCCAAAGTACCAGCAGTGACCCGAGCAGAAGGAGTAGCAGAGTCAACGATACAATAACCCCTCTACGGGATGCCACTCACCAATGAGCAAAACCAACCGCTACTGACTGCCCAACCTATATTGATGGCGAACCAGCCGACACAACAACCCATGGAGCTTCAGGTCTTGCCCAACGATCTACCCATCCCTCTGATCCAGACTGTAGATGAAGATCATACTATAGCCGCTGGTGTACAAACACAAGTAGGAACTCCGAACCAAGGATAAAACCATTCCATCCAACTAGCAGCAGAGCTCGAAGAGTTGAAAAGGAATCAGAAAATATATGTCGATGTTGTAGCGTTACTTGCACGAGAAAACCAAGAGCTCAAGGATAAGATCGCCCACAGCGCCGAAGTAGAGAACCAACACGATGAGGCGAATTCCAGGGTACCACAACCGAACCATGACCGAAGGATGGTAGTGGCCAATATCAACAACCCCGAACCACTGAACCGACGTGTGACAGAAAGGAACAGATTGTCCGATCCCAAGTACGCTCCCGAATATTCAGACTACTTCGATAGTGATACCCGATGAGCCGGATGATCATCCATGAGAGACGAGCATTTTCTCGCAATGGAGAGTCTTCGTGCTGAAATGATGGCAGAAATCAAGCAATTGAAGACGAGTCAAGGAGGAGGAAGATTAGAGGAAGTAATGAGAGAAGCTATCACAACACCGCTGACCGCGCGATTGGCGAGAGCCCTTATTCCCCAAAAGTGTTCCATCCCAGCGTTTGAATGTTACGACGGATCCAGCGACCCCGCAGCTCTCCTTCGGTACTACAACCGAACTATGGCCCGATGGGACCGAGATGATGAGGTCTTATGCATATACTTCCCCTCAAGCTTGAAAGGATCGGCATTATCCTGGTTTGACAACCTGCCACCTAATTCCATCGATTCCTACAGTCGACTCACAAAGATATTCTTGGAAACTTACATGTACAACAAGACAGTCAACGCAGGAATGGACAAGCTCTTCTCACTAGCGGTCACTTTTAAAGAAACGATCAGAGAGTACACAGATAGGTGGCACAAGATCTGTCAAGCAATAAGGAACGTAGACCCGATCATAAGCATCAATTGTTATAAGTGGGGATTGGATAGGATGGGCCCATTGTTCGTTGAGATTCATAGAAGTATTCCCACTGCCGAGGGAGATCTCTGGGTAATCATCGAAAAGCACGCTAGACTTGAGGACATCCAGCGGGACAACCCTAGAGTGCAGATGCAGAAATATCATCGTAAAAATTTGGTAGAGCAAGCCAGCGGCTCCAAAAGGACAAATTCAACCAAACGCCTCAACGAAGATACGAGAGGACGAATAGATGATTATCGACGCAACGATCAAAAGTTCGAAGATCAAGTTTACACGAATCTCAACACAAGCTATGTTCGTATTTTGAGAGAAATCAAGGACCGTACCAATCTCGAATGGCCATGGTCAAAGGGAAAATATCCACCGCGATCGGAGAAATCAAGGGATTACTGTGAATACCATTGCTTCAACTGTCACCAGACAGAGAAGTGCAAAAACCTCAAAATGATGATCCAGAAACTGATAGATGCTGGAGATCTCAAACAATACGTTTTTAAAGCCAGCGGCCGAAGAAATGATACATCGGAACAAGCAAGTCCACCTACCAGAAAATGATCGGATGATCAATACCATTTCTTGCTCGGAGCCTTGCGGCCCATCACTGACTGACCAGAAGAGGTTAAGAAAACAATTCGAATACTATTGCGAGCTATACAATATCGATGGAAAATAGGTAGATGGACACGAAGATTGGATGAATGCATCGCTAATTTTTCCTGCCGATGACGTTGAAGAAGATATGGAAGACCACAACGAACCTCTAGTGCTCACACTACTTGTCTCGGGGTGGAATATAAAGAAGATTTTGATCGACGGAGGAAGTTCAGTCAACATTTTGTTCTATGATACCTTCAAGCAAATGAAATTAAATGACGAGCAGCTGATGTCTTCTTATTACACTATATATGGATTCAACGGGGTAGCCACGAAGCCCTTAAGGGATATTGTTTTGGAAGTTAAAGCCGGACCAATGAAGGTCAGCACCAGGTTCAGCGTAGTAGATGCATCATCCCCCTATAATGCCATCGTCGGACGAAGATGGGTGCACAAACTCAAAGGAGTAGCTTCCACGTACCACCAATACCTTAGATTTCCGACACCTAAAGGGGAGATGGAAATCAAGGGTGATCAAGTCACTGCACGAGAATGCCAGGCTCTACAGAATCATCTCAACAGCGAACAGGAAGAGCAACGCAAAGCCCGAAGGGGCAAGAACAAAGCAGCAGCCAAAGATAAGGCAATCGACCTATATCTTGAAGAGATTTCAGAGAAAAGCCTGATGAAGAATAGCACCGCTCTTTCTACCGAAGCAGGCGTCTCAGAAGAGTCCACCAGATAGCAATTAAAAAACGTTCCCCACCTAGGGGAACCGAAGCCTACTTTCACACCAGTAGAACCAACCAAGGAAATCAACATTGGAACAGAAGAAGATCCTAGGATGATTAAGATGGGGACTCTGATGGATGACGATCGAGAAGTAGTACTGATCAAGCTACTCAAGGAGTATGCAGACATCTTTGCATGGAAGCTAGGAGATATGCCGGGAATCGATCCCAAGATCATACAATACGAACTTCGGATAAAGCCAGGCACGAACCCCTTCAGGCAGAAGTTGTGTAAAGTAGCACCAGAATATCATCGAGCAGTTGAGAAAGAACTTAACAAACTAATGAAAGCCGGATTCATAAAAGAAGTTAGGTACCCCACATGGATCTCGAACATGGTCATCGTACCGAAAAAGAATGGTGGAGTAAGGATATGCATCGACTTCACCAATCTCAACAAAGCATGCCCGAAGAATAGCTACCTGCTCCCAAGCATCGATCAACTAGTGGATGCTGTGGAAGGACACGAAGAACTATCATTCATGGACGGATACTTTGGTTACAATCCGATAGCCATGGCAGAAGAAGATCAACAACACACAACATTCTTTACCCTTCACGGACTCTACTGCTACACTCACATGCCCTTTGGACTGAGGAATGTAGGGTAAACATACCATAGGATGGTTGATGCAATCTTCAAACTATGGATCGGGAAAACTCTGGAGGTCTACGTTGATGATATGCTTGTAAAAAGTAAGCTACGCAAAGATCACCTCCAGGACTTGAAAGATATCTTCAGTGCAATGGGGAAATATAGCATGAAAGTAAACCCGGAAAAGTGCACCTTTGGTGTCACATCGGAAAAATTCCTCGGATATTTGGTGACGAAGAGGGGCATCGAAGTTGATCCCGCTAAAATCCAAGCCATCGTAGAGATGCCATCCCCAAAGAATTTGAAAGAAATCCAAAAACTCAATGGATCCATAGCGGCACTCGAGAGATTCATCGCTAGATCATCGGATAAATGCAAACACTTCTTCAACATCCTCAAGAAAGAGAACAAGTTTGCATGTACCGCTGAGTATGAAGAAGCTTTCCAGAAGATCAAAGAATACTAAGCAACGATCCCGATCCTCCAAAAACTGGAACCCGATGAGGTGTTGGCATTATATATAGCTGCAACCGAAGATGCAGTTAGTGTTGTACTTGTTAGAACCAACACCAAAAGTGGAGCAGGAGATATATTACGTCAGTAAAACTCTCAATACAGCAGAAAAAAACTACACCAAGATTGAGCAACTTATACTGGCATTAGTATGGGCAACGCAGAAGCTGAGAACCTACTTCTTGACTCATTATGTTCGTGTCCTAAGCAAAGCCCCGCTGGAATCCGTCCTCAAAAACGCAGGAAAGGTGGGAAGAGTAGCAAAGTGGAATACGCAGTTGGAACAATTTAACATCATACACGAGATCCAAACTGCCCAAAAATCACAAGTTTTGGCGGATTTCCTAACAGACCTACCTCTAGATAATGGCGAAGAAGTAAAAGGCATACCAGGGGTAGACGAAGATGGAAAGGACCCGATCGATGTGCTTGAACCTTCTAGCCAACGAAGATGGGAAGTTTTCATCGACGGATCCAGGAACAAGGAGGGTGCAGGCATAGGGATCGTTATCACGACACCCACCGGTGATAGGATGGTGTATGCACTAAGGCTGGAATTTGAAGGGCATACCAACAACATTGTTGAATATGAGGCGGTAGTGCATGCTCTTCGGTTGGTAATAGAGTTGGGAATAACGGACGTGCGCTTAACAAGCGACTCAAAACTGGTCATCCGACAGATAGAGCTGGAATATAACACCTATGATGAGACTCTCTCAGCATACATAGCTTTGGTCCAAACTCTAGCATCGCAAGTGCCCAATATTAAGTTCCGACACATATGTAGGAAGGACAACAGACACGTCGATGCTTTATCTTACATATCATCGATGCTGAAAGACAAGAATGGTAAAGACATCAAAATAGCAAGAGTGTACCATCCTTCAATCACTCCACCCCAAACTGTCGCCACAACAAACCATGAAGAAAATGTCGGAGAAGATATTGCTGAAGACGACGTAGGGGAAGACATTGCCGAAGACTTCGCCAAAGATGATATCCTAACAAGAGCAAATGCGGATGAAGATTTTAGCAACGAAGAAGACTGGAGAACCAAATTCCACCTATTCCTCGAAGAAAGGACACTACCCACTGACGTGAAGCAAGCAAGAAAATTGCAATTTAAGGCAGGAACATACGAGCTTCGTGGCGGAATCCTGTACAAAAAATCATTCATCGGGCCCCTACTACGCTTCTTATCCAGGGAGGAGGGTCATTGTATCCTGAAGGACATTCATTATGGAGACGCAGGCAATAATAACGGGATGAGATCGTTGGCCGACAAAGCTAAAATAAAAGGATATTACTAGCCACAGATGATACAAGACGCTGCTAGGATGTCTAGAAGATGCGAAGAATGTTAGCGGTTCGCCAAAACGATTCATGCACCTGCAACAGAGTTAAATCCAATAGGAAGCCCCTGGCCCTTCGCAAAATGGTGGATTGACATCGTCGGACCATTAGTCGAAGGCACCGTAAAAGGGAAATTCTTGATAGTAGTCACATACTATTTCAGCAAATGAGTGGAAGCTAAAGCTCTAGCCAGGATCAGAGATGTGAACGTTTTCACTTTTATTTTTCAGAATATCATTTACAGATTTGGAATTCCCGCAGATATTTTTTACGACAATGGCAAGCAGCTACAAGGAAAAAACATCGACATGCTCTTCGATACATTTAAGATCAGGAAGAACAAATCCACTCCCATCTATCCTCATAGAACCGTAAAAGCCGAAGCCATAAACAAGACAATCTCCTTTATTCTCAAGAAAACTCTGGATGAACATAAAGGTCGATGGTGTGAGCAACTACACAATAGCCTGTGGTCATACCGAACCACAAGAAGGTCAGCAACCGGTGAATCTCCATTCCTTGTTACTTACGGGGCTGAAGAAGTCATCCCAGCGGAGATAATTATTCCTACAACAAAGACCGAAGCATGGGAAAAGAACCTCACAGCGGATATGATGCTAGAGAGGCTTGATGATCTAGAAGAACGAAGGGAAACAGCGTTACAAAGAATGGAGAATTACCAACGTAGGCTAGCAAGGGAGTATAATAAAAAGGTTAAACTTAGAAACTTTGTAGAAGGACAGTATGTTCTACGGACCATACCGCAATATCAATTAGAGAATAAATGGGGTAAATTAGCACCAACATGGGGAGGACCATTTATGATACATGATATCGCAGGGAAGGGATCGTACTACCTGCGTAATTTAAAAGGAGAATTCCTAAGGCACCCCTGGAATGCAAAATATCTCAAGCCATACTATCCATGAAGCAACGCAGTTCTGCATCTGCGTGAAGAATACCAGAAGAAGAAGACAGCGTATCCGCTTGACATGTTTCTATCTCTGGCCGAGGCATAGCAGACCTCATCACATCAATTAAGCAAGGACCCTTTTTACCATACTGTTCAGCAAATAACGAAGAGGTCGATAATGACCCCTTACTTACATTTACATTGGGGAAAGTAATTTATGTACAATCTCTCGGGACTCCACTATTAGTGTCTATGAGTGTAAGACTGTGGGGAAGGATTCCATCAGAAAGAGATACCCAACCTAATAACAAGGCAGCGGTTCGGCGGAATGAGTGCATGTAAATAATTCAATAACGCACCACATATCTGAGAACGCTGTATTAACCCCCACCGTTCGGTAATCCTATGGCCCAGGGTTAGCCGACGGGGTGAAAGGTCCAAAATGATTAACGAAGGTGTATACCTTCGTTATTCCACAACACACTCTTCGTTTCTTTACATGATTATTCTTTTCTGTTCATTGTCATATTAAGATATATAAAGTAACGATGCAGGTCAATCAAAACTCTACACATCCGAAAATATTAATGATCCATTTCATAAAAGTTGATTACAAGTTTGGGAAGGCAAGCAAGAAATACAAAAGATATTAAAAAAATAGCCCAAAGCTACATAATCAACAGCGATCAGATCTCTACTCCAACATAAGGACTTATTTCTCTCCCGAAGGCTCGACGCGATCAGTAGGTCGTTCCTTTTGAGAAGACGGAGCGCTCCCTCCATAGGACGGATCAGAGGAAGATTCGAAAGGCTCGGGTACAGGACGACGCTTATACATTTTAGTGATGTCATGCTCTTTCAAAAGACATTGCTCTATCGAGAGCAGCGTCTTATTAATTTCCAAGGCCAGCTGACGGCGAGCTTCATGTGTAATGATAGTGGTCTTCAGATCAGATTGAGTCAACAATGATGACAACCGCTCCACCTCCTTCGCTGACTCCTTCATCGCCACGTCTCGAGATCCTGCTAACCCCTCAAAGTACTTGGTTTGCCCTTGCTGCTCAACTAACTCAGATTGAGCCTTTTCAAACTTCTCATTTGCAAGACCAAGCTGTCTCTCGAGATCTGAAACAAAGGAAAACAAAACATTAGGAGGAAGGAAACAAGAGTTATTCACGACCAAACAAACATATACCTTCGACATTAGCCGAAGCTATTTCATATTCGTTTACTACTGCATCTCGGGCTTCGTCGAGAAATTCGTACTCATCAGAAAGTTTCTTATAATCAAGCAGAATGTGTTCGAGCTCAAATTGGCACTGATCTAACTCAACCTGCTTCATGGAATCCAAGTGATGAAGACGATTGACATCATTATTCATCTCCTCTATTCCTTTGGTAAGCCTATACATATTAACCTCCAAGCTTCTCTCTGACTCCACCAAACGAGCAACATCAGCTCGGGAAGCAGTTAAAGCTTTTCTAAGAGCATGCGCCTCCGCCCTAGCATCATCCCTTTCTCGAACAAGCCGTTGTATATAGTCCTGAATTTCGGGGCCATGAGATGAACGGGCTTGGCGAAGCTCTACTTCTAAATCTGCTACCTTAGCTTCTAACCGAGAAGCAGCATCGCGGACCTCATAAAGATTCTCACAGGTCCATGATGTAATTTTGAAGTTGTAGTAAAAATGATTCGAACTCTAAGACTTGTGAAGATTCGAGTTTTTAAATTTAATAAAAATATACAATAATATTACAAATGGTGCAAGAGGTACTGGGACTAAGGATTTAACCAATCCTCATAACATAAGGTTCACTTATTTATTCTCAACAATTTTAGCTCAAGAAATATAAACATGGACTCTATTTTTGCCAAGGTAGATTCTCAAAACATTAGATGTAAATGTTAAGCATGGGACGTCAAATCACCTAAGCTAAGCATGACCCATCTAATCAAATGACAACTAATTAAATCAAATCATATTTCAATTAATATTAGTGCAAAAGTCATAAAAAAAAGAATAAAATAAATTTACCCATGTATGAAATTCGGCCTCCTCCATCGTCCCAGTGTTGGGGTTTAGCTCTTCATGCTCAAAACACACTCAAAAGATAGAAACATAGCTCAAAAGGTGTTTTTATTGAAGAGAAATAATAATACAGCGAATCTGCAACAGTTAATGGTCGTTACAGAAGTCACCGTTACAATCAGGTGCTGTTTATAAACGATAACTGTGGTCTGCTGTTGAAGAACGATACTTCTTTGCGACTGTTCGGTGTGGGTCAATGTTCTTCAGCTTCTTCTTCCCTGCACCAGCAGAAGGAAGCTTGCTGATCATCTTGATTTCTCACTCCTCAGCCCTCCTAAAGTCCCCAAACTCTCGACACCCCTTCCTTGTACCTGGAGACATCTATTTATACTCCTAATCCTCCTTTAATCAGGCCATATCTCCCAAATAATTTTCATTTATCAATATTATTCTCCACGGCCAAAATTTTCATTTTTTGATCTTCCACGCGTTCTCAGCTGTCAACCTTCCTTATTTATCTTCTTCACGCATCTCTGTAGTGCAACACACTCGAAACTCATGCATTACACGCCTCAAACTCGTGTAAAATTCACTTGAACCCGTGAAAACTTGTGTCCACTTTTTTGGATTGAAACACGTTATTAAGCCAAATTTGATCGGAAACAACACCCATACCAGCTTTCTATAGTCATATCACGTCTACCCACTAAGTTTCAGGGATTGAATCTCACTAAATCATGTCCAAACATCCGATCGAAATTCTGCCATTGAAGAGAAACGTTTTCCCGACAAAATTCATTTTTTGAATTTGAGAAGAAGATGTCCTCCCCCTAATCCTACACGGGTGTCCCTTTAGCACTTGTCTTATGGGGCGCAAATAGTAATTTTTCCGGGGTTCCTCCGACACACTTTTGGGGTGCTTCCGGTGCATTTCTGTGGTGCCTTAAGTACTCTATCCTGGGGTGTAAAACACCACTTTTCGAGCCAATTTTGCCGCAAGAGCTTATTCCCTAGAAAAGACTTAAAACAACTTTATTAGAAATAAAATGAGTCCTAGATAATGTAGTTATGGGTGAAAATGCGTCACACTTACGTGCTTATCAGTCCACAACAACGTACCACTAAACTGTCGACGATCAGCATTCATCGGGTTTTGCATCTCAACCATCCCGTCGTTCACGATACTTAGCCGATAACAGATTATGTTCATCGACCTGAGAATTCCAATCTTATTTTACTTTAATCACTTCAGAAACCATCTCTTTGATACGTAAAGCTTGCCGAGACCTTTCATGCCGAAGCCACACTAACTCTTCGGCACCACCCGTTGAAGACAGGCGCGACTAACTCAGAAAGAACACCAAGTGCGAGAAGAAGGAAGAGAAAGGAACGAAAAAAACCTCTATATGAAGTCCCCGCTGATGACGCCTCGGCCCGAGCATTCTCAAGTTCTTGCCGAAGAGAAGCCACCTCTTGACGAAGTCCTTCGCTAGTAGCATCGGCGTGTTACTTTCCCTTCAATTACTCCTTCAGCTCCACTATCTCGTTGTCCTTGGACTTAATGGACTCCTGAGCAGCATGGAGCTCATCGTCCCTTTGACGAAGTTTTGCCTCCAGCTTAAAGGCCTTGGCCCGAAAGACTGGTACAATGTATGGTTGCACCGCTCGCTGTTCAGCAACTACAACAGAAGGGGCATCAAAATCAAAAAGAATAATTTGAAGAAAGAAGACACAAACTAATGGAATACCTCCATAATACGCTGCTGGGGAAAGCCGTATTGATGACCATCAGCGATAGCCATCATTTCCGCAATAGTAGAGGGAGCATCAGCCAACAAGTTTAGAGGAAAGACAACACCAAGATCACGCTGCCACGCTTCAGTCACTCTATCAAGAGAAGACAGCTTCATATGTTGACGGGTGAAGGCATCAGAGTCTCCCTCACCGGGAATGATGGGGGCAGGATGAGGAACGTCCATAAGACCTTTCTTCTTTAACCAGTCAAAGGTTTCATCCCCATCGGAATGCATCACCGCGCCGACAAAGTCAACCGAAGAAGCACCAGCAGCAACTTCTTTACCTTTTTTCTCCTTGGCTGCCAGCTGTTCGGCATATTCACCTTTAGAGCTATCCTCGTCCCCTGCGGTTTTCGTTCCTTCCTCAGCCACTACCTCACAATCATCGCTAGGATACAACAAGGAAAAATACGAAGTTATCCCCATCACAGCACCAATATCCACCTGACCGCCAGCAGAATAGATCTTACCAAAGGAGAATTCCTTATTCGGCTCCAAGATGTTCATCGTCTCGGGAATTGCTGATTGAAGATCAGCGTCTTCATTTCTCTAACGAGAAGGAATGCCCTCGGGTTCATCCCTAAGATCATCTTTGTGCCCCTCAGTAGCAATCTTTTCTTCTGAATCTTCGTTATTATCAGGAGTAGACTTAGTACGTTCTTATTCATCGGTCTCCTCTTCCTATCCATCGTCAAATTCCTCTTCGTCATCCACTAGACTGATAACTTCAGGAATCCCTGACTCTTCAACCTCCAGAGTAGAAGATTCAAGGGGACAAATCTTTTTCTTCCTCGGAGACTACAGTAAACACACGTCAATCTATTATTCAAGGGGAAAAACACATACATATACAACGCATTATGTTAAATCATACCTTGACAGCAGTGGCACCCCTCGGAGGAAGAACAGTCTCGGAACCTTCTTCGTCACCAACATCATCGGATTCAATAGCTTCAAAGGTATAATCGAAGTTCATACCGGTAAAATTTAGTTCCCAGGGACAGAAATCACCGTAGCGGGATGGGGCACCATCACGAGGTTTACTTTGAGGAGTATGCTTCCATCCATGCTGGCCAGGTATCCAACCATGGGCCCAAGGAACGATAATTTAAATAGGCGTAGCATGCCACTCATAGTCATGATCACGACGAAGACGCTCCTTGAAGGGAAAGAGCTCTGGCTTATCAGATTTCTCAGTACCAGGAACGAAGCATAGCTTTGAGTCACTCACTTCACTCAGAAGACGAACCTCTCCATGGGGAGCAGCCATCGCGCGAAGATCAACACTTCACCGCTTTCGATTCCTACTATTGACATAATCTCCAAAAGAAGCATTGAAATTCTCAGGGTTATACAAACTCCTCTCCTCAGGATCAGGAGTATAAGATGTCATCATCGTCTCACTCTTGCTCCGAAGGTAACATTCACGAAGAGTTCGCAGGTAGTTCCCACTCAATTGTACTACTGATCGGCAGTGGGTACGATGAGTAGAGCCCTCACGACGCGCCAAAACATCATAGTAGAATGAATCTCCCCACTTATACAAAGGAAGCATTAAACCCGCTTCAAAGGCACCCACGGTCGTCAATAGATCCTGGGAATCATACTTATAATTCTTTATCATGTCATAAGTGAGATCATCACCCTGATTGTAAAAACGAACCTCAAAATGCTCAAGACCATGCCTCGCTTTAAACTCTTCGAGGTCAATATGCTTGAAGGAGACATGATCCCGCTTTTTCTTCTTCGGCACAGGAGCTGTTCGTTCAGAAGGGGCAACCCCCGAAGACGGTGTTTTACCCGATGATGTCTTCTTCAGAGGACTCATCTCCGAAGCCTTTTTCTTTGTCGATGGATTCCTAGACAAATCTTCCTCCTTTGGAAAAGACCTCTTCAACGAAGTATCTTTCGACGAAGCAGTTTTCTGTGGAGCTTTAAACTTCTGAGAAAACGACGGGCCAGAAGGAGCAAGAGAACGTAGAGGTTGAACTTCCAATAGCTCCGAACGCTGTGAAGAAGGTCTAGATGTAGGATGCTCAACCGCATAGCAAGATCCTCTTGACTTATCTCCTATCTTTTGCGAAGAAGCCTTCGGATCGGATGACGAAGAAGTTATATGAGGACGAAGGTCCGACTGGGAAGATATGGATGGCCCACCCTTCAGCGGAGATATATCAGGACTTCTAGTTGGAGGAGATCTATAAGGACTCGTCGGCAGGGATTTGCAAGGGACACGTCTACGATCATGACCCGACATAGCTACCTGAAAGGGGCATAAAAGGGAAATGAAGGTCAAAACGGATCTGTGATCAACTTGTTGCATCAAGAGCACCAATCAAACATAAGAAAAGTAATCAGAATACATGACTTCAGATTTCGTGATGAAGAACATGGGCAAGTATATATACTTTCGTATATCATGTTCTCCACCACGAAACCCTTAAGCATAAAGAACAACAGCATTGGCTATGAACTATAGCAACTAAAGAACAGTAGAATAAACAAGATGAATACCTATAACAATGGCGAAATCGAAGACTGGAAATAATCCACAAATAATCAATAGACAACAGCAAGAATTCTTCGATCTTCTGACCAATTAAGTGATGTTATCAAAGAAGATCTTGTCAGACTGGATTTGGGGCAGTATCTGAGGAAGCAGGTATCAATAGAAGTGAAGAACAAAAAGACAAGCTCAAGAACAAATTAAACTCTCCTCATAGTAAAAGACAGAGACAAAGCATGGGAGAATAAGAATAAAGAGGGGAATAAAAGTTATTACACTTGCACCCTCTTTCTTATTTATAACCACAATAGGTGGGGGAAAACCGCCCCGAGAATCAAGAAGAAATAACTACCAAGAGTGGGAAACGTTCCCTAAAATCTAGGGGGAGTTATTGCGAGAATTGAAGACGTTTTCTTCAAACTTTGACTAATTTCAAACTCAGAAGAAAAGGGGCAAATTGTATACACATAATCTGAAATTGGCCACGTGTAAAGAAGGAGACACGTGTATGCATAAGATGGAAGAGCATCAAGATGACGATGCCACGTTGTGGCACCCAAGGGGCATGCAAAACTATCATCTGCCACGTGCTCACAATCTTGCGAATCCGACGATTGGCAAAACAAGGAGTATCTGATGATAAGGTCGCTGCGAAGTACCGTAGAAGACCTATAAGGTTACTTTTTATCATCCCAAGGAAGATCCAAATCGGACGAACGAGAGGAAGCACGTCTGATACCTGCAAGAACAGCTGTCTGAGGCTGCAGACTGTCCCAACCACCCGCCTTAAATGCCATAGACATAGGGCACGTGTCGAACATCCTATGGAGAAGGAGAAGGTGTACCATCGTCGCAATACATTACAGTTGAGAGGCATCGTGGCAGGAAGAAGATATCATCGGGATCGGCGTGCTAACCAAGACGATAAGGAACAGCTGTCTCAGAGAGGGGGGTCCCATACAAGAAGCCTATAAATACCCAACTCCACTAAGAGAGAGGGGGTCGACCAAATTTAGAGAGAGAGAACTATAGTTCAGGAGAGAGAAATTGTAAAGAGTAAGTATGAGTTTTATCTTCTGCTACCTTTGTTCCCTACTCAGAGTCATTCGACTATCCTTTGTAATCTCACATAATACATAGTGAAAAACCGAACCCCCGTGGACGTAAGCCTTAGTGCTGAACCACATAAATCGTTGTCTCATTTACATTCTGCATTCTTGGTTTTCTCGTAACCATATTATGCATCGGTTAAATCATCATAGATGCACCTATGACGTGATACAAGGACGAGCCCGATGGCCAGAGTTTCCCATATAATTATTATACTCTGCTTTACATATGTTTTTGTTATTATAGTAGTTTTATCGACACTGGGAACATTGGTTGTGAACACGATGCTATCACCGTTACATTTGTGTTCACGGGATTCTATATTGATTAGAGTTATCATGGTTACATATATATACACTGAGAGGGGAAACCAAAAGACATCCATTTTTGGACCGCGCATCTATGGGCATGGGCCCTGTAACAGTATTTTAAATAATTCATTAATAATCCAGTAGGGGAATATATCTAGAGCATTTCTTCAAACACCTTACGAGCATTCTAAACAAAATTAGACTGACATAATCTGATAGATTAACTAAAAGAATACAAACTGCTTTTTTTTTTTTTAATTAAACGGATAAAGAGAAAGATGAAGCTGAAGGATAAAATTTAGACCATGAAAACTATGGGTTTACAGACAAAATGCAACACAAAAACTTAGACGTAAAACCCACGAAGAAATTCTTATCAGTTTATTGAACCATTAATAGCTGAAATTCTTATCCTCCTGAGTTTCTAATCTATTATTCATCATTAACGCCAAGGTAAATCTTCCTCCTAGATAGTGTGGAGAATGTATATGTGGTTTCATTTATCTCAAAATCAACTGACTGGTACTATACCAAAGCAACTTATTAGTCTTTCTTCATTGTCATATCAGATGAACTTATCTTGGAACCACTTAACATGTGAGTTGCCTTCAGAGATCGGTAACTTGGAAAAGATTGTCAACCTCGACTTATCAAATAATAATTTATCTGGGCATATTCCAAGTTCTTTCAAGAATTGCCTTGGTTTACGAGAGCTTTATCTAGATGGCAACTTATTCGTAGGGGTCATTCCTCCATCCTTAAAAAGTCTAACGGGAATTCAGTACTTAGGCCTCTCAAGGAATAACTTGTCTGGTCAAATACCGGAGTATTTTGAGTCATTTGTTTCCCTCCAATACCTGAATTTGTCTTCTAATCACTTGGAAGGCGATGTACCAAAACTAGGTGTTTTCAAGAATACAAGTGCATTCTCAGTCCACGAAAATGATAAGCTCTGTGGAGGAATTCCCATACTGCGGCTACCTAGTTGCCCGAGCCCTGCATCAAAAAAACAAAGTAAGCAATTCCATCTAAAGAGACTTCTTCTGATAATATTTGGAGTTGCTATATGTGTTGTTTTCCTAGCCTCCTTTCTCATATGGTTTTGGAAAAGAAAAAAGACAATCAGTGCTTCGCCTTTGAAAACTCCTGTGGATGATAAATTTTGAAAGGTCTCGTACAAAGAGCTTCTTAAAGAAATCGATGGACTCTCATCGGAAAATTTAGTGGGAGTTGGAAGTTACGGATCTGTTTACAAAGGCTTATTAATACTAAGCCAGGAGACGACTACAATTGTTGCTATGAAAGTACTAGATCTCCAGATACGGGGAGCTTCGAAAAGTTTCATGGCTGAATGTGAAGCAATGCGAAGCATTCGGCATCGAAACCTCGTGAAGATGATAACTTCATGTTCTAGTATTGATTTTAAAGGAAATGAATTCAAAGCTCTAGTTTCCGAATACATGCCAAATGGAAGTCTTGAGAGTTGGTTGCACCCAGTAGAAAATGGCGAACAACTTCAAAGGTCAGCCAGGAGATCATTGAGTTTTATAGAGAGGCTAAATGTAGCCATTGATGTTGCTTCTGCATTAGATTATCTTCATCATCATTGTCAGACCCCAATAGTTCATTGTGATCTAAAGCCGAGCAATGTTTTACTTGATGATGACATGAATGGTCATGTTGGCGATTTCGGATTGGCAAAGTTTCTTGGTGAAGTCATCATCAATGTTGAATCGGAACACCATACTAACAGTACTTCAGTGGGGATAAGGGGCTCGGTTGGTTATGCTGCTCCAGGTAAAAAAAAAATCTCCCACTTCCGTAAGCTTACATATTATACCGTTCGAGCGCACTGTCAAATGTGTAATACATTATTTTCTTATTGTCATATGCAGAGTATGGAATGGGTAGCGATGTCTCGACTGGTGGAGACATATACAGTTACGGGATCATGATACTAGAGATGATTACCGGAAGGAGGCCTACAGACATCATGTTCACAGATGGTTTAAACCTGCATAATTTTGCTAAGACGGCTCTTCTTTCAGATTGGGTAATGGAAATTATCGATCCTGCACTACGTGTTCCTGTCCGTCTTGAAGATGGTGATGGAAACATCAACGAAATTCAGGTTAATACTGAGACTACGTCCAAGTTACGCGCCACTTTGACAGGGATTCTCAACCTTGGCATTATGTGTTCAATTGAAACACCCAAAGAACGGAAGGATATGGCACACGTCGTGAAAGAGTTGCAATCAATTAAGAATATACATTTTTCTGGAGTCGGATCCGAATAGGTGATCAATAAGATGACATAAAACTTGTACTTGAATATATACCTTGTTATTGTTTTCATTTTGAAAAAGCATGGATACTCAAATAAGTACTTCCAGTTCGGATGTTGCATGAAAAAATCCAAGTGTATTATATATTTTTATTGCCAGAGTTCAATATATAACATTCAATAAACTTAAAAATTCAAATCCTAACTTATTATTCATGTCAATGGGTTGAATAATCATAATCATACCTGGGTCACTAATCATACTAGTGGCTAACACAAATTCATCAGAGGAAGTATGAATGCAAACAATACATAAAGCACATCTTGAGGAAGTATGAATGCAAACAATACATAAAGCACATCTTGCACGAGATTTGTGAACGACCTTGAAAAGCCTCAGGAATTGTGTAATATGTCATTTGATTATTCTTTTGTTAATGTTACTGAAGCCAAAAATTATTAAAGGGCTTTTTATAAATTTAGACCTGTTTTTTTATGGCTTACAAAACTAAGCCTTATTTGACCAAAAACGATGATGGAAAGTTAGCTGCGGTTATCTGCCAGCTGTCAAAATTTCCCCAGCGTAAAAGATGTTTTAGTCCTTCAAGGCTCCTTCAACTACACAGATTGCATTTTAAAGACCCCTAGTTGGATCATTCCGGCAAACTCCAAAGACCCTAATCCAATAACAGAACTCGACTCCAAATTCACTAGCCAAATCCGACCACAACACTTATTCCATATTCTGCCTGTCTCACCACCAACAATATCAGTTGATACTTGATCTTCTTGCCAACTCCTTGGCCTGAACCCAGTCCACCTTCCTACTTCCTGACCAACTGAACAACAACGCCTCTCTTCATTTTCTTCCGTCTTCCTAAATCTTCCAGCCACAACACCTTTTTCCACTGATTCAATACTTCACACAGTTTCAGACCAAACAACATACACAATCTACTCCTGCAACACACAGTGTCCTCGCTCGGTCTGTTCACATTCATGACCAAGGCAGCAACAAATTTCTTACCTGCTCAACCAAATAACAACCACTGCAGATTCAATCGATCAACACTTCTGGTATCAACTTCAGACAGAATACAACTCAAACCCTAACTTGGTTGCTGTCATAATCTTCATTGAAATTTCGATAACTGCCCATACGATACGACCAACACACTGAAACCCCCAAATACCCATTGTTGTTGCTGTGAAATCACGAAATGTAGAGACCCCATAATGCAGATTTGAACGCCTCCTGAAGAAGAATAGAAGATAGGATCGTTGTTCTTCTATTGATAACTGCAGGCACAAGCCATCATCACCGGCAACTATTTCATCACCAAGATATAGCTAGATCTCAATTCCTTTCCTCCAGCTCAAGAATTTGTCTACGTGCCATACATCTAACCATCCAACCATCTTGACTGTCCAATTTCATGGAGATCTGAATATCTCAGATTACTGATTCTGATACGGACACGTGTGACGTTAATTCCTATAGACGTCCATCGTAGCCGTTCAATTATCTTCGAAATTTCGGGGATCATAGATTAGGCTACCAAATCGACACACGTGGACGAGATTCACTAAGGTAGTGACAAACGTACAAAAAGGGCATTTTGGTAATCTCAGCCAGTTCACGAGATCTCTATACGAGAATTTGGTGAGATATTAACTAGTCAGCACGAGATATTAACTGAGATAACAGATTTGGATGGAATCCGTTCAATTGGCATAGATTTGTAAGAAATAAATAAAAAAACTTAAATTTGAAAACGACCTACCAATTGTTTTTCATCCTTATAATATTGAACCTGCAAGCTCTTGTCCCTCCTTGTTATCGATTCAATGCAGATTCCTGCACATTCATTTATGCCATTATATTGTTGCAGGTTAAAAGAGGTGGCGCTGGCAAACAACCACTGCTGGGAAGAAAAAAAAGCAGTAACTGCGCGTTTAGGTGGAAGGAAAATGTTAGGATCCTGGTACTAATTCAGCTGATCCTACCCATTCTGCTCAATACTCATCATAGTAGACGTATTGTTAAAGAATCCTACTTCCGTATCGGGTTGTGCCCTCTTTTTATCTCTTTGAAATGGAACAGGAAGTAGTTTTTTTGTGTAGAAAGTTGTGTATTACAAAACGGATAGAAATTGCTAAGGATATGTAGTGTTAATATGGTAAATTTCAGTTTAATTGCCACTAACTTTTCTATTGGATAAAGAGTGTTGGGACTTGCTTACCAGAGCTTAGTTGGAGTTTATCTTACTTACTATTGAGTAATCTGAAAATTATCAAAATTCTATCAGCACCACATACTAGCTTCGCCCCGCATTATTATTGCCATTGAAGGATTCCGTGGAATGTTTTCTTTTCGTCTTTTGATATTGTTGAATTGCAGGTTCTGCTAAGTTGCAATTGACTCCTTCACCATCAGACTCAGATTTTATTGATGCTTCCAAGGTCAGGCAAATGATACATTTCAAGGGGTACTTTAGAGGGTCTCTTAATTCCTGGGGTTCTGCACTTGACGGTGTTATTCACCGTGATATAACCATCTCTGCGCTTGGGGGACTTGTTTGCCACTTATCCAGGTTAATGGTAAGCTTATTCATATGCTTTTCTTTCCATGCTCCTGTATTTTGTTCCTTTTGGTGATTGACCTTTTGGATGCAAAACAGCTTCATGATGTTTTGTCCAATGGAGAAATTTTACCGTACCAAGTCTATAAGGTTTGCCTCAGGATGGACGGACAGACCCTGGTAAACCTTGAGATTTTCACTAATAATGTCGATGGGGGATCCACAGGCAAGTTGTAGCATGTCCTTCGCTTTAGACCAGATAATTTTCATGGATGAATTAGATTAATTTCAGAAAATTCAATACTGCAGTTATATTAATTCAGTAAAGGCGTTGGTTGATTTTCAGGTACTCTATATAAATATCTTGATAATTGTGTGACATCATCTGGTAAACGACTTCTACGGAGCTGGATTTGTCATCCATTAAAGGAGGTGGGGGAGATCAATAACAGACTTAATGTAGTTGAGGAATTAATGAAACATTCAGATATAACACTTGTTGTCACTCAATGTGTGCGCAAGCTTCCTGACCTAGAGAGATTACTTGGCCGCGTGAAGTCTATTGTTCGGTCATCGGCTTCTCTTCTTCTACCCTTACTTGGAACCAAATTAGTAAAACAACGAGTATGTTATCCTTTCTTCACCTTAACCAGTTATGTGTTTTTCCAATTGACTTGATCTTGAATGTTCTTTGTACACTAAACTGAGAACTTGTGATCTCGTACTATTATAGTGATGAAATGTTAAATCTTTTTGCATGATACAGATCAAAGCATTTGGCTCACTTGTGAAAGGGATGCGGATTGGACTTGACCTTTTAATGATCCTACAGCAAAAAGAACGTGATATGTCAGCATTGTTAAATTATCTGGTTGTACCGCCTTTATGTGGTAGCAATGGGCTTGACGAGCACCTTACCCAATTTGAAGCAGCAGTTGACAGCGACTTCCCCAAATTCCAGGTATGCTTATGACAGACACGGCACCCTGTCAGCTTCTAATTCATGGATAAATATCAGAATGCTTTGAGTACTTGTATCAAGGATTCCTCTTTTTCTTAGATTTGGAGCTCCTTGATTACTGAAATGAGTAGGCAGTTGTGCATCTTGAACTTTATGAAGTTGCCGCTGTTTATTCTCGAAGTTCTTAACTGTGTTCTTCAGTCACAAAAGAATTACTATATCTTTTGTACATTTATTTACTTGTGTCTCCTTCTTACATATGACTTTCAGTATCTACACTGGAAACCTTACGCAGATTGAGAACTATTCTAATTCTTAAGTCTTTCAAATTCGGACGCAGTAAATCAGAATTATCTTCTGTTGTCCTCGTTATCATCGGAGACTTTAGAAGTTCAAGATAAACCTTTTGTGCATCTTTTGGAATTCTTTTTGGGTTGGTTAAAGAAGTAACTTATGTGCACTATGCCTGTAACAGGATCATCATGTTTCAGACTGCGATGCTGAGATTCTCGCTGTTCTAATTGAATTATTTGTTGAAAAAGCTATTTTATGGTCTCAAGTAATTGATGCTCTCATCTGCATTGATGTGCTAAGATCCTTTGGAGTGACTGCAAACTCTTCATGTGGGTCTATGTGCAGACCTGTTCTGTTGCCTGTCAATTCTGGGCCCATAGTCTCATGCCAAGAGAGAGGACCTACACTTTCAATCAAAGGGCTCTGGCATCCATATGCTTTTGGAGAAACAGTGGGTGAAGTAATTCCAAATGACTTGCATCTTGGGGAGGACGCAGACAGATCTTGCCCTCGTACTTTGCTGTTGACAGGTCCAAACATGGGCGGAAAATGAACCCTGCTCCGATCAACATGTTTAGCAGTGATCTTAGCCCAGGTTAATTTCCGGATCCTGATGAAACCCTTTGTTTCTGATGAATTTGTAATAGTCCCCCACTTAACTTTGTATTCTGTTTAAACCCACACCCGGCTTAAAGTTCATATGCCATGCTCTTAGAAAACTAAAAAGCATAGGCTGGATAATTTCCAAGTCGGATGAACACATTATTCAAAAAGAACCTGGGATATTTAAGTAGAACATTTCTCGCATTGATGATGGATAATTAACTTCTTAAGTTGAGTCTGATTTATTCTTCTCTTGTCTTTTTGTAATCCTTTCTTCTTTCCTCTGCAGCTAGTCTGCTTTGTGCCTGGTGAGACATGCATATTATCACCTGTGGATACTATCTTCACACGGCTTGGTGCAACTGATCGTATCATGACTGGCGAGAGTGAGTTCTTCTAATCTATTATCAACAAAAAAAAAAGTTCTAAATTGGTCGTAGCTCTACTTTATATCTGTTTAAGTCATCGACACATGTCATGGGAATGGTTTTTTTTTTGAAGAAGAAGAAGAAGAAGAAGAAGAAGAAGAAAACATAGATTTTATTGAGATAACAGGACTGATATTACAGACTAGCACACTAGAAAACAAACAATAGACTGACACTGTCATCAGTCGCCTTGGACACAAGCTTATTGCATTGTCTTATTTATTTTTGGCCACGGAAATCTTTATCTTGTAGGGTACCTTATTGAGTGTATGGAGACAGCTTCTGTTCTTCGAAATGCCACTGATGATTCCCTAGTTATTCTCGATGAACTCGGTCGGGGAACAAGCACCTTCGACGGATATGCAATACCATATGCTGTGAGTATCAAGTCTTCTTACCTTTTAAATATTTTTTCTTTTGTGATATCAAGGCTTCTGTCTTCTTATTTCACTTCGTATCAATGCTAACAGTGACATTTATGAGTTTATTGCCATTCTGATGAAACCTTATTAGACATTTTATTGGTAGGTATTTCGCCACCTTGTTGAAAAGGTCCACTGTCGTTTACTCTTTGCAACTCATTACCACTCTCTCACCAAGGAATTTTCTTCCCATCCCCATGTATCGCTCCAACACACGGCCTGCTCCTTTAAACCTAATACCAGCAAAAGCTTGTTTAATGATCAAGAGTTAGTTTTTCTTTACCGTCTCACTTTTGGAGCATTAAAGATATGGATTACAAGTGGCTCTAATGGCAGGGATACCAGAAAAACTAGTCAGAGCTGCATCAAGAGCTGGTCAAGTGATGAAAGCATCTGTTGTAGAAAACTTCAAGTCGAGTGAGCAAAGTGTTAGAAATTCTTTATGCGGAAGTAAGATGGATCACATACCTCTGGTCATCGCTGATTTGATCTTGATGAATGAAAGAACCATTAAAGAAATCCCAAAGAAGAATGCAAGAATGACAGTCGTTTCCATGATCAGTAGAACACAATGAAGTAAGAATAATTATTACAAGGTCTGTCTACACTCTTACTAATCCTTATATCTCTCTGATTGATGGTTACAGAAATTTTGAGATTGTTTTCAGTGAGTGTAGGGACCTGTTCTTGATCTCCTTAAATAACTCTTGCATCAAGAGTCAACAGACGTGAGAACCAATTCCAAAAGACACCTACTTTCAAGGGAAGAGACACTAATGAAGATGTTGAGACATGTCTGTTAGATGTAACCGTTTCCTGTGATGATTTGGCACATGGGCAAAATCACTGTTTTTTTAACATTCTTCCACTTGGGCCATGTGACACAAACTTGTCTTGTAGCCGACATTTCCCTTCATCTTATAAGTAAGTGAATTTGGAATATTCTTTATATGGCCAGTGATAGTTCTCAATAAAATGGAACATATAAATAAAATTAATGTATGAATCATGGCGGTCCAAACTCTATTAGTGAGCAATCCCTTCCGTGTATCACGATAACATCATTTTCATAAATAGGCCCATCATAACAGCTTTATGAGTAAGTACCAATTACTTATTCGGGTCCAACTGTTGTCTCCAATGAGACATTTCTAATTTTTCCAAAACTTTATGTATACAAACTGAATGAAAAATATAGAAATTAATATTATTCCTTTATGCTGCAAGTTACTATATTCAGAAAGTGTCTAAACGCACAAAACTTAATACACATCATAGGTTGATCAGACCCATATGCTTAACATGCTCCCTATATAACTGAGGATATAATCCTTTTTTCAATGGATCAGCAAGCATCATTTCAGTGTTTATGTGCTCTATAGTCACGTGATTTAACTCGACACGTTCTCTGACAGATAGGTACTTTATATCGAAATGTCTATTCTTACTCCCAATAACATTAATGGCTTAGAGATAGAATCCACAATTCTTAGCCCTGTGATAAAATTCCGTAACCATTTAACTTGTGAAGTTGCTTTGTAACATGCTACAAATTCTGCCTCCATAGTTGATGTTGCAAGCAACGTATGTTTGGCACTTCTCCAAGAAATTGCTCCTCCGGCTAAAGGAAAATATATCTTGAAGTTGACTTTTTAGTATCAACATCACCGGCAAAATCTAAATCCGTATACCCAATTACTTCTAAGGGGTCATCAGATCGTTTATAAGTGAGTACAAAATCTTTGGTTCCTTGTAAGTAACGTATTACTTTCTTTGTAGCACGCCAATGCTCCAAACCTGGGTTACTTTGGAATCTGCCCAACATTCCAACTGCGAAAGCAATGTCAGGTCTTGTACAAACCTGTGCATACATTAAGCTTACAACCGCTAATGCATATGGAATGGTTTCCATCATTTTTCGTTCTAGATCATTCTTCGGACAATGATCTAAACTTAACTTATCTCCTTTTTGAATAGGTGCTATACTAGGTGCACAATTCTCCATTTGGAACCGTTCCAAAACTTTACTTATATAGGCCTTTTGAGACAGTCCTAATGTCCCTAGGGACCTGTCTCTATGAATCTCTATGCCAATGACATAAGAGGCTTCACCCATATCCTACATTTCAAAGTTTTGTGAAAGAAACTGTTTAACTTCATATAACAGTCCCAGATCGTTACTAGCCAACAAAATATCATCTACATATAGGATAAGAAAGATTATCTTGCTCCCACTAACCTTGAGGTATATACATTGATCTATAATGTTTTCTACGAAACCAAATGATCACATTATGGAATTTTATATACCATTGGCGGGACGCTTGTTTAAGCCCATATATATATTTCCTTAATTTGCAAACTAGATGATCACCTTGACTTGAAGAGAACCCTTGAGGTTGCACCATGTACACTTCTTCTCTAGACTTCCATTGAGGAATGCAGTTTTCACATCCATTTGGTGTAACTCTAAGTTGAAATGAGCTACTAATGCCATGATTATTCACAATGAGTCTTTCTTTGAAACTGGAGAGAAAGTCTCATGGTAATCAATACCTTCCCTTTGAGTAAATCCCTTAGCTACATGTCTAGCCTTGTATCTTTCAACACTACCTTTAGAGTCTCTTTTGGTCTTAAAGATCCATTTACAACCAATAGGTTTAACTCCTTTGGGTAATTCTACAAGGTCCCAAACTTGATTATTAGCCATGGAATCCATCTCGTCTTTCATGGCTTCGAGCTAAAGTTTGGATTTGGCACCATTAACAGCTTGTGAAAACGTTACTGGATCATCCTCAACTCCGATGTCATAGTCACATTCTTGAAGATACACTTCATAATCTGAGGAAATTGCAGATTTTCTTGATCTTGAGAATCTCCTTAATGGAATCTCAACATTTTCATTTTGAATATGTTGCATTTCAGGTTCCATTATGATCGGCTCTTCATTAAGTGGTGAGTCTTGAACCACCATTTCCTCTTGTATGACATTTTGTGAAATGTCTTGCAAAGTGGGTAGTTCTAAAGAACGTGCACGTGTAGTTACTTGATCACGCCCTTCTTCAAATACAATTCTTTAAAGACTCCCGCTGATATTGCCATCCTCTATAAATCTTGCATTTCTAGCCTCGACTATTTTCATTCTATGATTAGGACAATAAAACCTAAACCCTTTGGATCTCTCCGCATAGCCAATGAAAAATCCACTAACTGTTCTTGGATCCAATTTTATTTCTTGTGGATTATACACCCGAACCTCAACTTGACAACCCCATACATGTACATGTCTCAAACTTGGTTTCCAACCATTCCATAACTCAAAGGGTGTTTTTGGAACTGCTTTACTTGGAACTTTGTTTAAGATGTACACAGCGGTCTTTAAGGCCTCACTCCACATAGAAATCGGGAGGCTAGAATTACTAACCATACTCCTTACCATGTCCATCAATGTACGATTCCTTCTTTCAGCTACACATTTTTGTTGTGGAGAGCCAGGATTCGTATATTGAGCAACAATTCCATGTTCTTCAAGGAATTTTGCAAATGGACCTGGTCTTTGTCCTGTTTCTGTGTATCTTCCATAATATTCACCACCTCTATCTGATCTTACAATCTTTATTACTTTACCAGTTTGTTTCTCTACTTCTGCTTTAAATGATTTAAAAGCATTCAATGCTTCACTTTTATCATTAAGAAGATAGAGATACATAAATCTTATATGATCATCAATAAAGGTGATGAACCATTTTTGACCATTCAAACATGGAGGTGTAAACGGTCCACATGTATCAGTATGAATGATTTCCATAACGTTGGAACTTCTCCTTGCACCTTTCTTTGTCTTGTTAGTCTGTTTTCCCTTTATACAGTCTACACAAGTAACGAAATCAATGAAATCAAGAGTTTGTAAAACACCCTCTTTTACTAACCTCTTTAACCCTGCAATGGAGATATGTCCCAATCTTCTATGTCATAACATAGATGATTCTTCATTCACAATACTACGCTTTATGCCAATACTTTCGGTTGTAGTGCAAAGGCTATGGTTAAAAGATTAATCTAAATTAAGCTTGTATAAACCATTTTCAAGTTTTGCAAAACCAATAACAACCAAGTCTTTTAATAAACTTCAAAAACTATTTTCAATATTAATTTCAAAACCAAAGGGAACAAGTCTTGAAACAGAAATAAGATTTCTAGAAAACGAAGGAATGTAAAAAGTTCTTTCTAAATCCAAAGTAAAACCAGAGTTAAGAACAAGTCTAAAGGTTCCAACAAATTCAACAATTGAAGGCATCATATTCCCAGAATAGATGTAACGTTCACTATTTGTTGGTTTTCTTTGGTTAAGAAAACCCTGCATAGCATTGGCAATGTGGATTGTAGAACCAGAATCAATCCACCAAGTATTGTGATGGAAATCGACCATATTAGATTCAAAACATACTAATGATATGTTGTAATTTTGTCAACCGGAAGTCCCACCATTAAATATTGGGATATGAAGAGATGGAAAATAAAAAATGGCAGATTGCATAACTAGAAATGATAATAAACAAGCATGTTCAAAATCAATTATCGAAGCAAACACAATAAAATCTAGAAATTCAACAAATGTCTACTATTCTAGTTAAAACTTTAAGTTATTGTAACCCTCCTATGGGTAAAAGTCACAACAACACATAATATCATAAATACAAATGACATATATGTATATATGATGCCGTATGATATGACTAGTAAATTTAAAATATCAAATTAAAAAATATCTTTTACCTATGGGCATTAAGAAATTTCTAATCAAATATTTCATTTAATATCATATCCCAAACAACACCTTTAGATTTCCCTGTGGGGAAAAATCTACTCAACATATGGTTGTTCGCAAGAAAGAATTTTCAGAATATAAGATGTTGTGGCTATTCTTATAAATAAAATTCACAATTATTGCTCAAATCTCGTATGTAATATTAACGTTAGTACAAACCAGGAGATAATGAACTAAAATAATTACAGGATGTAATTAATGAGAATTTAAGAACACCTTAATCATGCTTAAATACCGTACTAAATCTAATCGTATCCTCAGATGAATCGGAACTGACTAGTCATTTTGCATATTTATGGACACTAAATATCCAACATGCTATACTCACGTTTACAGATAAATACAGGAGGTATTTATGGAAACTAATAAGATAAATATGCATGTAATATTGATTTACCTATTATATCTCTAGTCCAACCGTATTGCAATAGTATACGAGAAAATTAAGGAAAGCATGAATTCAAGGTCAAAGATATCTACGGATTCAACAGTCAAGGATTTCCTATTAAATCCATCCAAATATACTCATCCTATGATAATCAAAACAATTAACAGAACAAAATCCAACGAGTTTTCATACTCCGTGATATTAGTTCTTATTTTGCTATGTTCTAATTTTATGATTTCAGATCATGATCAGTATTATCAAATCAAATAAGGACCAGAGCAGCCTATGCTCTGATACCAAATGTTAGAAATTATTTATGCGGAAGTAAGATGGATCACATACCTCTGGTCATCGCTGATTTGATCTTGATGAATGAAAGAACCATTAAAGAAATCCCAAAGAAGAATGCAAGAATGACAATCGTTTCCATGATCAGTAGAACACAATGAAGTAAGAATAATTATTACAAGGTCTGTGTACACTCTTACTAATCCTTATATCTCTCTGATTGATGGTTACATAAATTTTGAGATTGTTTTCATTGAGTGTAGGGACCTGTTCTTGATCTCCTTAAATAACTCTTGCATCAAGAGTCAACAGACGTGAGAACCAATTCCAAAAGACACCTACTTTCAAGGGAAGAGACACTAATGAAGATGTTGAGACATGTTTGTTAGATGTAACCGTTTCCTGTGATGATTTGGCACATGGGCCATATCACTGTTTTTCTAACACAAAGGTCTTCCTTTTCGACTCTTCACGAACAGTGGTTGAAGTCTCTATTGGCTATAGCAAAAGGCGCAGAAGAAGAATGTAATTCGGATGAAGATTCTTGGGATACATTACTTTGTTTGTGGCTTGAGGTGAAGAGCTTATATAAAGACTGAAAGGAAACATGAACAGATTGGCCTATGTATGAGCCTTGTACATTCAAGGAAACCAAGAAGACTAGTGTTCGTGATCAATTTTGTAAAGAAATGAAAAAGTTAAGTTTGTTTCGGAGTTAGTAAATTAGTTCCGTCATATTCCTATGTAAAGTGCAAAGTCATGTTGCTATTGTCTACGAGTTGGACTTCCATGTGATGCAGGTCCCTTCAGCTGGTTTTGGTATATTGATTGTTTCATGTTCAATACTAAAAGGGGACACCATTTTATTTACTTTGCTTTATTGACTCTTCCAATTTACTTACTGAGTAATAATTTTGTGTAGTGATAGACATCAAAGACTCCTTTTTTTGCACCCCGCCCTCATTTCGTAGTTTGTTTTTTTGGTGCACCGTTTGAAATGTGAAAAACCATTACAGCAGCCTGACATAGTAAGTGCCATATAAAGAAAGACAGCCAAGGAAAGACATTTTACTTCTAACTTATTTGGTTCATCATCAACTACCCACCTCATACAATTCGGTATTCAATTCTGTAAATGTGGCCAAGGTGAAAGCACATGGGACTAGTCTAATAGACCTACACATCTAGCCAACACTCCGCATCACCGTACCGTAGTCAGTGGTATTGGGCCTATTGGTTTCCTTTCCTCTTTTAGTTTTGTTTGCACCCCCAAACCGGTACAGTAGATTTATGCATTATACAACTTGGGGGCAGTTAGTTAGATAACTTAGATTGGCTGATTTGCACCAAGAAAAAATAAAGAGAGGAGAAGAGAAGATATATTGGAATACTGGAGAGAATGAGAACCAAGCAATGCACCTTTACTAATTCATGGTGCATAGTAAAAGAAAGCAACAAAACATACATAATTCGAGTTTGTCACTGAGCAGTCCACTCATGAAAGAAAAATATAAGGTTAAAAATTTATTTATTGTTCAGTGTGGGGTGCTAAAATATTATGAAAGGTGAGCTAGCGATACTGTGATATAGACTGACTGTTCACTTGCACACTTGCAATTTTGCAAAACATGGCGGCCCACATCAAATCAATCTCTTGTTTGGACAACCATGCAATGAAGGACTTGGGAATCAATACAACATGCCATGCCAAGAATGCCTTTTAATCATGTGTCTGATATCCAAGGCACATAGCATCACAGTAATCGGATTGGTTATGACCCAGATATGAGATTGCTGAATTATCTGCAGATGTGAACATTTCCGTATTCTACAGTGAATCTATTTATATATATGAACACTTGATGAACCTGGGATATATAGTCCAACTTGTGTGTTATATGCTTTTGATCACAAATTAGGTGCAGCAATGAAATTTAATAACAGGAGCTTCATATTTATAATTTGTGTCACCCTTCTTTCATTCTCCATGAATTGTCTACCTACATCACAATATCTCATAGCTGAAACTGATCAATTCGCTTTACATGCTTTTAGAGACAATATTAATGATCCATTGGGAGCACTAACTTCGTGGAATGAATCGTCTCACTGCAGCAATTGGACAGGAGTTAGATGCAGCCGTCGGCATCCAAGCAGGTTCATAGGCTTGGATCTACACTCCATGAGCCTGGAAGGTGCAATATCTCCATATATAGGAAACCTTTCATTCCTAAAATATTTCATTTTGTATGATAATCACTTCACAGGCGGAATTCCACAAGAAATTGGTAATTTACCTCGACTTCAAGCTCTTTGGTTGGAAAATAATACCCTTACAGGGAAAATCCCTAGGAACCTATCCTCTTGTAGAAGTCTCAAGTATTTATTATTATCGGAGAATGATTTGGTAGGAGGAATTCCTGTCGAGCTTGGTTCCCTATCTATGCTTCAAGAATTAAACCTCTATGGAAACTACTTTTCAGGAACCATCCCGGTTTCATTTTCAAACCTTTCGTTTCTTACTGACATCGTTCTAGCACTCAACAATTTACAAGGTAACATTCCATCCGAGCTTGGCCAGTTATCAAGATTATCTGTTTTTAATATCGCAGCAAATAATTTTTCAGGGATCATTCCACACCAAATTTTTAATATCTCTTCCATCACTTTATTTTCTGTGGCCTTAAATAAACTGCATGGATCCATTCCACCCAATATTGGAACTACTTTCCCTAGACTCGAAACATTTGCTATAGGTGGAAATAGATTTTCTGGTGTGCTACCTTCTACAATATCAAATCTTTCCAAATTGTCTATGCTAGATGTCTCTAGTAATCAGTTTACTGGACCTGTACCTAAACTGGGTACCTTACACGGTCTCATCTCAGCAAATTTTGAAAAAAACCATCTTGGAGGTGGTGAAGTAAGTGACCTTAGCTTTTTTAATTCACTTTCAAATTGCAGTCAGCTAGAAATAATTTCTGTACTTTTGAATAATTTAACCGGCCAGCTGCCAGCTTCCATAGCCAACCTCTCGACAAAGCTTACACAGTTGTATATGGGGGAAACAGTATATATGGTGAAATTCCTCGTGGAATTGAGAACCTTGTCAGCCTAAACGGATTAGGCATGGAAGATAACCAGTTAACCGGAAGTATTCCTGTTTCCATTGGAAAACTTCCCAAATTAATATCTTTATATATTTGGGGTAACCAATTCTCTGGAAAAATCCCATCAAACATTTGTAATAGCTCTCAGCTAGAAAAAATTGTTCTTGCTGTAAATAGATTGCAAGGTGGTATTCCGTCAAATTTTGGCAACTGTAGTAAGCTGCAAAGATTGTACCTTTCTCAAAATCAACTTACCGGTACGATACCAAAACAACTCATCGGTCTTTCTTCACTTTCATATGCGCTGCACTTGTCTTGGAACCACTTAACTGGTGATTTTCCTTCAGAGATCGGTAACTTGGAGAAGATTGTCGTCCTCGAATTATCAAATAATCAACTATCTGGAAAAATTCCAAGTTCCTTGAAGAATTGCTTTGGTTTACGAGAGCTTTATCTAGATGGCAACTTATTCGAAGGGGTCATTCCTCCATCCTTAAAAAGTTTAATGGGAATTGAAAAATTAAGCCTCTCACGCAACTTGTCTGGTCAAATTCCGGAGTATTCTCAGTCCTTTGTTTCCCTCCAGTATCTTAATTTGTCTTCAAATGACTTGGAAGGCGAAGTACCAAAGCTAGGTGTTTTTAAGAATACAAGTGCATTCTCAGTCGACGGAAACGATAAGCTCTGTGGAGGAATTCCCATACTGCGGCTACCGAGTTGCCCGAGCCCTGCATCCAAAATACTAAGCAAGCAATTCCATCTCAAGAGACTTCTTCTGATAATATTTGGAGTTGTTACATGTGTTATATTCCTGGGATCCTTTCTCAAATGGTTTTGGTGGAGAAAAACAACAATCATTTGTTCGTCTTTAAAAACTCCGGTGGATGATAAATTACGAAAGGTCTCATACAAAGAGCTTCTTAAAGCAACCGATGGATTCTCCTCGGAAAATTTAGTGGGGGTCGGAAGTTACGGGTCTGTTTACAAAGGATTATTAATACTAAGCCAGGAGACGACGACACTTGTTGCAGTGAAAGTACTAGATCTCCAGAGACGGGGAGCTTCGAAAAGTTTCATGGCTGAATGTGAAGCAATGCGAAGCATTCGGCATCCAAACCTCGTGAAGATGTTGACTTCATGTTCTAGTATTGATTTTAAAGGAAATGAGTTCAAAGCTCTAGTTTCCGAATACATGCCAAATGGAAGTCTTGAGAGTTGGTTGCACCCAGTAGAAATTAGGGAACAGCTTCAAAGGTCAGCGAGGAGATCGTTGAGTTTTTTAGAGAGGCTAAATGTAGCCACTGATGTTGCTTCTGCGTTAGATTATCTTCATCATCATTGCCAGACACCAATAGTTCATTGTGATCTAAAGCCAAGCAATGTTTTGCTTGATGATGACACGAACGGTCATGTTGGCGATTTCGGATTGGCAAAGTTTCTTGGTGAAGTCATCATCAATGTTGAAACGGAACACCATACAAACAGTACTTCAGTAGGGATAAGGGGCTCGGTTGGTTATGCTGCTCCAGGTAGAAAAAAAATTCCCACTTTGGTAAGGTTGTACATGGTATAGTGTTCCTGCATACTGTCAAATGTGTAATACTTTATTTTGTTATTGTCATATGCAGAGTATGGAATGGGTAGCGATGTCTCGACCAGTGGAGACATATACAGTTACGGGATCATGGTACTAGAGATGATTACTGGAAGGAGGCCTACAGATATCATGTTCACAGATGGTTTAAACCTGCATACTTTTGCTAAGACGGCTCTTCTTACAGACCGAGTACTGGAAATTATTGATCCTGCGCTACTTGTTCCTGTCCGTCTTGAAGATGGTGATGGAAACATCAACGAAATTCAAGTCAATACTGAGACTAAGGCCAAGTTACGCGACGCTTTGACAGGGCTTGTCAACCTTGGGATTATGTGTTCAATTGAAATGCCCAAAGAACGGATGGATATGGCACATGTCGTGAAAGATTTGCAATCAATTAAGAATATACATCTCTCGAGAGTCGGATCCGAATAGGTGATCAATAAGATGACCCAAAACTTGTTCTTGAAGAATGTAGGGGCAAAATATCGCTCGACCAATAGGAGTGCGCGTCAACATTAAGAGAGCGAGGCAATATCAAGGCAGCGCGTCATTTATACATTTCCTTGGTGCGCGTCATTTATTAATAGAGCCGTGCTCCAATATCAATAGAGCCGCGCTTCAATATCTGAAATAAAGGGGTTTATTAGCTGTACTCCACTACATATTAGCTGTCATCCACTATGTAAACATATATATAGAGAGAAAGGCAGGAGAGAGAAAGAGAGGTCAACTTTATCTTTTGTATTCCCATCTTCTTCCTCCATCACAAAACTAGATCTAGAGTTCTACCCAAAAACCCATTAATGTAGATTCTACATGGATCGATCATGTAATTCCAATACTCATAGTGAAGAACCATGGATGTAGATCACATTGATAGATCCATGTAAAAAATCCTTGTGTCCATTTTACATTTTTAGCATTTCATCTTCATTTTCATGTTCAATAAGATTTATATCTAGAAATTATTAAGGGGTGTTAGTTGTAGGATTTTCCTACAACTACATTTTGGTGCTAGAAGGAGGGGGAGATTCAAAGAAATTAGCTATTGTTAGAGTTGAATTCACTGGATCTACAAAGTTAAGGGGCAAAAATGGAAGTTTACGTAAAGAATCTTCTTCTCCAGCAACAGACATCATCAGGCGTTCAGAAATCAGATGCGGAGATGTAGAGCAGCATCAGCGGCCAATTCCAAAGAAAAGCACAGAAGCAGAAATCAAAGGAGTCTAAATCAAATGGGGAATTAATAAAATGCCCATGTGAGGAAATGCATTTAAGAAAATGCCCATGTTTTTTTCATAATTATTTAATGCCCATGGATTGACCTTTTTCGTCTCGTTTTTTTGAAAAATCGGCTTACGGCCGTTACATGACATGTGGCACTAAATTGCCTATGTCAAAAGACATTCTAGCCCCTGAATCAGTTAGATCGGTCCGAATTGGAACTGTGACTCAGTCATTGTCAAACGAACTATTGACTCGGCAGTGAGAACTAGCTTTTTCAGGCATTTCTCCGAACATCTGATGTGCGTGACTTAGACAATGAAGAAATATATCTTTGCCGGTGATTTTTTTAGCCATTCTTCTGGATCCTTCCCTGCAAAGGCCATTACAACAAATAATATCTTGAACAACACTATCAGCAATAAACTACCATTAACGATTCCCACATATTCATACAGAAACCAACTAAAATGCTAATTACACCCTAACTGAAAACCTTTAAAAAAAAAATTTGAGACGATAGTTTATCGAGTATATAATAAATTGAAAGGAATCGTTCATTTAAATCATATCACCATGGAATTGCTAATCTGCAATAGAACTGATAGACGCATTTATGTGTCTATTTTCATCTCTTTTGTGTATACTGTTAGTACCCATTTCTGTACTAATTTTGGTATTTTATCCCTTTGTAGGTGTTTTTGGAGGAATAGGCTTTTGCGGCAAAATTGGCTCGAAAAGTTGTTAAAGGTACCTGGGAGGACATTTGCTATTCGGACTCTCATTTTGGATAAGGGGTAACCCATTTCCAAGCAGCTACTAAGCACAGACCGGGACTGGATAGGGAGAGGTCACATTTCTTCACATTTTCAAAAACAGAAACTGGCGGAAAAAAAAGTCTTTTCACAGCAGAATTTAGGGTTGGATTGTTGATCGACTTTTAAGGAGATTCAAGGGCTGATTTTCGTTGGGTTAACCATGGTAAGAATAGACAGGCTTGGTATGTGGGTTTGGATCGATTGAATTGGGTTAGATAACCCGGTAGAATCGAAACAGAGGTGATGGAAGTTTCGGAATTTCTGTTGATTATATTTGGCAGTTACGGGAGATTTAAGGCAAGATAACCTTTCCAGAGATTCGTATCAATCTAATAGAGGGACTGGAATGACCTGTGCGGCTTAGAAACGCGTAGAGAGGAATTTGGAAAGTGGAGAAGTCCGAGACTTTCTGCCGAAGAAAGGAAGGAATTAAATCGAGTTTTAGGGATTTTGTTGGATATAAAAAGGGTTCCTAGGAGTCACAAAAAGGAAGGAAGACTTTAGGGGAAGTTTAGAACACCACAGAGCCGAAAAAATCAACTTGCAGGAAAACGCGTTCTGCTGCTGTTGCCGGAGAAGACGATGAAGAACATACGACCCACATAGAACCGTCGCATACAAGTATCGTAGTTCAACTGCAGCAGCTGAGTATCGTTTACAAACAGTTTCCTGCAGTCACAGAAAACCTTTCAGCAACGATTCAGTCTTCTGTTTTAGACTTTCAGCAACTACAGTGTATTCTTTTACTCTTTTAATCAACTTTTGAGCTATAAATATGTACTTTGAGCAAGTGATTAATATGAGGAGCTAAACCCCTTAGCCGAGGTGACGGAGGAAGCCATTGTTCCATGAAAAGTGGTATAATTCTATTTTAATTATTTTTGCAATTTCTTATATGATTATTTGCTTTGATTGATAATTGATTGAATGATTTTTCTTAAACAATTGTGATTTCTCTTGATAGATTATGCTTAGACTTATGTTTTTGATATTCTATGCTTTCGAAATACACTTGTTATTCCAAAAATCTACTTTTGCAAAATATTAGAATCACTTTAAACGTAAAGAGTTGCATGAATATTGATTAGATTATATCACTTAATTGGTTAATGGTGGAATCCAGAGTCTCGGTGTTTTCTTATTATTGTTGAAACAACTTTATTTAATTTTCGAAAATCCTTCACAAGCCCGAGTTGAACGAACTCTACTTATCACTTTTTACAACAACTTAAAATTCACATCAAGAACCGCCGCCATCGTCTTCAAATACTTATTAACAAATACACTAGCAGCTTCATCTTTGAATTAAGGATCTATTAGATTGAAAGTTTAGGATTTTAATATGATTCCAGTATATACCATAAACTTCCGATCTATAAACCTTAAAAGAAAACATGGTAAAACAATCATGAAAACTAAAATTAAGTTAGCAACAAAAAAGGAAAAGGAAAAAAAAATCAGATCGAGAATGCACTCGTAAAAAGAAGAAGAAAGAGGAGAAAAAGAGGCCTAACTTTAAGGTATGATATTATGAGTAGCTGTAACGGTGTTTAAGTTACCAAAAGGTAATCGTGAGACGTCGATTCATTTTCTTAATGCCACGAGTTTTAATCTGATAATATTAATCTTACACCGTCGATTATTTAAACGCGTGGACGGTAAATGATGTTATTTTCATCTTCTAGTGTAATGGGAAAATTTGTAATTGAGCCCATCAAAATCTCAACCCGTCATATGAGAAATTGACTAAGTAAACGATATTTTACCAACTAACGGATTTTATAATGGTATGGGCATTTAATATATATCGGAAAAAAACGTGGGCATTTTCTTAAATGCATTTCCCCACATGGAGAGTTTTTTAAAATTCCCTTAATTTTACTTTGAATATTTAGATCTGGTGATTTAAAAAAAATATTTGCAAAGACAAACAAAACCCAACCTGTTCATAAGCAAAAATTGATTTTCTCTTAACAAACATGATCCAAAACAAATTTTCAGTAGAGATTTACAACAAACAGAACTTGGTTTACAAGCCCATTTGATTGATTTTGAAAATTTTATACATCAAAATTTTGGCATGATTTACTGGTTTTTGACTTGAGTACGAAGTAAAATCGATTAATCTTTTCGTCCTCTGATTTAGTAAAGTTAGTTTAAGATTGTGTATGTTTCTCCCATTTAATTTGTTAGCTTGCAGTGAACAAAAGCAAAGAAGAATTCGAACAAAGAAGGAACAACCACAGCAAAGAACCAACAACATACATCAGCAGATGGACGAAAATAAAAGAAGATGAGAATTACTCGAAATTCAGGGAGCAAAGAAGCAATGAAAATAGCGATGAGAAGGGCGATAACACCCCGCAACATAAGGGAGTTAGAATGGTGAAAGGCGAAATAATGAACGATGTTCCAGCAAAGAAATGGGCACGACTATTACGCATGATAATTATGCACAACATAAAAGGAAAATCACTAGGTGAAGATGGAAACCAGAGGCTATAGCTCATCCAAGAAACACGATGAAGACTTGTGGACATCCTATAACATATAAGCATAAGCATCTTACAAAAAAACAGAATTGCAAATATCACCCTTCCAACACATACGCATGAAGAGAAAGTCGAACAGAATTGCAGAAGAGGGCAGGAATGATTCATTGATCCGTGCCAAGGCAAAAAACGAAGGGAATAACAAACAAACTCCATGTGAATACAAAAGGAAAAGATGAACAGGGCGTTAGAATACTATTTTTATCTATTATGCGGTGTTATTTTGCAGTTTCTCAGCGCGAATGAAATATGAAGAGAAGAGAGTGTGCGAAGAAAACAGGCCCAACAGCCACAACAACTCCATCAACCAAAGGAACAAAGACGCACAGATGAATGAAAGGAACAAAGACGCAGAGAAGAAAAAGAATGGTGGACAGGTCACGCGAATTTGACGCATATAAGAGGAAGTACAGGGAAGTACCAATAATTGAAGCAAGCGGCAAAGGGAGAAAGCACAAATAAAGGCGTCGAAAAGAACAAAGAAAGCTTGGAGAGCTACCGGCAATTGGAGGAACCAGCAAAGGGAAAGAGGAAGGAGATACAGGCACATCTCAACAAATAGGAATGACGTTGTCAGCATAAGGAGATGAACACATCGTGCTACTTAATCAACAGACCAAAAAAGCAAAGAAAATCAGAATAAAACTTAAGATGAAGAGCAGAGCTAATCAAAGGATAACGAGCAGAACCCTAGCACCAAAAAATCACGAACCAGATCAACATACAAAGATTGAACATATACGAACAAGAGACGATTAATCAAGATTGACGAACAGAGGACGTTGGAGCAGCAAGCATAGACTACCAAGAAGCAAAGAATGCAAAAAGGCATGGAGTTCAGTACCAAAAAGCTAAAGAGGTGGTGCCGCATACTGAGAAATTCACGAAAACAAAGGAAGGGCGGAAGAATACATGTGCAATCCTAGGCGGACGAATTCAATAACTCAAACGAGGTTATATAATACCTGAAGTTATCAAGTTAGATCATAACTCAACACACAGCAAAGTTATTTAAGAAATCCGTAGACAAATCAATAACAGGAGAAGAGGAAGAGAGAACGAAGACAAACGTTATACAAAGGGCGTCAACAAGGAAATAAATTATGCGAATAATACCTCTCATTCGAACACAAGAACTGGCACAGATGGTAAAGGGCGTAGTCAACGAGAAGATAAGAATAAGAGAGCGGCAGTATTTTCTACTTCACAAACAGAAACGCTTGGACAGTTGGTCACGAGGGAAGATAACGAGTTCAGTATCACGGGTTCGAATCTCATCAAGCGTATTTTTTCGCATATTTTTGAATAGCAAAGGGACGGAGTTATCAATAAAACAAAGGCGTTGATCAATTATGCCGCACACAGGATGTAGCACAGATGGTTAGAGGCGAAGGTTATGATTTTGGTGACGCGCGTTCGATACCAACCTCACACAAATTTTTTGCGTGTATTTTTGAAAGGACGTAAATAATAATAAAAGTACAGCGCGGTTACATTCTCTCACAAACAAGAGCTTGCATAGTTGGTTAGGTGCGTTAAATTCGCGCAAAAGGAAGCAGGATCGAATCCTAACTCAAGCGTGCTTTTAACATATTTTTGAAATAACAAGAGCGAAGAAATGAATAAAGTTACAGCATTGTGCGTTCCCTTCGTACACAAGAATACGCACATATGGTTAAGGAAAGAAGATGCAAGCTTCAGATCCTGAGTTCGAATCCTACCTCCTGCACAGATTTTTTCTAAAAGAGCATACAACCGCATGACACCAAGTTCACTCACACTAGTTCAGCACTTAGAAGAAAATGGTCCAAGGCTACAATTATCAAGGGCGGTATCAACGCACCAAGAGGAACTCATAACTACAAACTTACATCAAGATAACTAAAGCACCACAACAAGAAGAAAGAAATGCAAAGAAGAAGGCAACGAAAAGAGATAAAATAATGATAAGATACAAATAGAAGAAAAGGAAAAAATAAGACCTTAATAGAAGGCAACAGAAGTTAAAACCTCTAACTAGGGAGGCTAGGCATCCAATTGTGGCGTGCACCCTAGTTCGCATATAGCAAGAGGCAATAATAAGACCTAACGCGCGTCATAATTGGGGAAAACCTAGTTGGCATGACTCAAGTGAAAGCTACACCGACCCTGGAGCTTGAGTCATCGAGATTTGGGGTGAAATAAAAACCCATCCAGGAGAGGCGCCTTAGTCGAAAGATTAAGGTGAGAAGGTCTCTCCTAAGGAGTGCAGAAACTCGATCAGGGCGCCGAGGTACACGGTTGAGTCAAGAGTACCTGGGGCGTCTGGAGCGTACCTGGCCGCTCTTGGCAAGTCCTGACTATGATGCACTCGGTCCTCAAGAAACCCCAATTAGGGTGCGGTCTCATAACCATAAACCATATTGGCAGAGGGATAAGAGGCCGCGAAAACAACTGATTGTTGCATCACTGGATGGGAAGATCCCACCCTAACCAGGTAGGGGTAAGCTTCCTTGAAGGGGCGGTCAGGGGGAATATAGGGACGGCACCCTCCATTAGGGAGCTAAATTGTGTCAAAGACGGCAATGTCATGGGACTTCTACTCACGGGAGTATCTAGGCCTGTCGCATTGTCGCGTCAAAAATATCCTGCAGAGGCAAAAATACAAGAGGTGATAAGGCAAGATCAATGAGTCATTACTTGAAAGGGTAGTGACCGCCTGCGATTTTGCCGCCCGACCAGAAATAATACCTAGAGGCAAAATAAGACCTCTACTAAGGGAGGCGCAATAAGACCACACAAGAAACACATAGACCTATTTATTGTGATTATATTATTATTACGCGATACTAATAGTGCATGAATAAGGAAGAAAGGCAATAATACAATGCGATACAATGAACTAAAGATGGACAAAGAACAAAGGTGAGAAAGATAACGCACAAGTAAATGAGCATGCGAGGAACAAATAAGTGCGCGAGGAGGAACGCATAGGCTAAATACAAAACCAAAGCAATGAAAAATGGAAGCAATTTGAAGCAACATCAATATTAGCACGGCAAAATGAGCTAAGTAACACAAACATTAGCTATACATTCCATTTAATCAACAATAGATAAGCATTCTCATCATATAAGCATCACACTCTCATCATGAAAGCATCGCATAAGCATTTCATGACATAAGCATCGCATACACATTTCATGGCATAAGCATCACATAAGCGTTATAATCACCCAAGCATTTTCCGAATTTTTATAAAGATGGAATAATATCGCATGATAAAGCACGAAAGAATCAATACCATGCAGGAAGCTGAGGCATGATAAACAAGATGAGATCACCGAAGAAGTATGCAATAATTTCGCTCAATTATTTCACATAAACAACTTGAAGCCATTATACGACCGCATGAGAACAAAAGATGAGGCAGAGGCAAGATAAGAATGAAGGGCAGAGGCAGAGCCATTATACCGCATGAATTGGAATCAACCTCATACACAAATGAAGAACATGGAACTTGGAAGAAAATCATTAGCACCAACTGTTACTATCAAAGCTAACAAAGAAGAAAGACTTGAAGAAACAACTCGCTCATCCAACGCTTTCTCAAGGATTCGCCCCTCATATATAAAGAACAGAGGCAAGGTATGGACTACCAAGAAAACATTTTATGTTCTTTATCTTCTCGGTCAGAATCATTTACAAAGAAGACGCTCACTCATGAATAACAATGATTCTCAACAACAATGGAGTAAGCGAAATAGAAGTTATCTCACAGAAACCACGCACGATAGTTCATTACACCTCCAACATCAACAACCCACGAGGCATCATCCTTACAAGGCCAAACACACTCAAGCTCAACAAAATATCCAAAGCACCAAGACCGTTAAAGCTTCAAGATGTTCAACATCAACAACCAACCCTCAACCCCAAACAATATAATTCTCACAAAAGTTCAACACCATCTCAACCACTCCAATACCAAATACGCAGAGGCAAAATCGAAAACAAAGAATCCTTCCATCAAGAATTTGTGATCAAGAACAACAAGTTTCGGAACTTCACAAAAGAATAGACGCAAGTATGTACTTTTCAAGTTTAGTATTCTTTCGCGTAGTTCCTTCACCAACAAAGATCAAAGGCTAATCCAACATCACGCGTCTCGCTCCAACAACTACAACAAGGCGGATTTTTCCTTAAAGATCTCTCTTCAAGCAATATTCAAGAAAAAAGAGGCAAAATGTATGGGCAAAATATCGCTTGACCAATAGGAGTGCGCGTCAACATTAAGAGAGCGAGGCAATATCAAGGCTGCGCGTCATTTATACATTTCCTTGGTGCGCGCCATTTATCAATAGAGCCGTGCTCCAATATCAATAGAGCCGCGCTTCAATATCCGAAATAAAGGGGTTTATTAGCTGTACTCTACTACATATTAGCTGTCATCCACTATGTAAACATATATATAGAGAAAGACAGGAGAGAGAAAGAGAGGTCAACTTTATCTTTTGTATTCTCATCTTCTTCCTCCATCACAAAACTATATCTAGAGTTCTACCCAAAAACCCATTAATAGAGATTCTAAATGTAATACTCATGTAATTCCAACACTCATAGTGAAGAACCATGGATGTAGATCACATTGATCGAACCATGTAAAAAATCCTTGTGTCTATTTTACATTTTTAGCATTTCATCTTCATTTTCATGTTCAATAAGATTTATATCTAGAAATTATTAAGGGGTGTTAGTTATGGGATTTCCTGCAACTACAAATCCCACAACTACAAAGAATACCTTGTTATTGTTTTCGTTTTGAAAAAGCATGGATACTCAAATAAATACTTCCAGTTCGGATGTTGCATAAAAAAATCCAAATGTATTATTAGACCGACCGAGCGAAGCGAGGGAGGACTCTATATATGATGACTTTGTGTCAATGTGGGACATGATTTTTTTTCTTTTAATTTGACAAAAAAGATTGGATTTGGTGTAATAACTCTTAAATATTAATTAAAAAAAAAATCTAATTTTCTTTTTCTAGTTTATCTTTTGGTTTGGGTTTGTTCATTTTCTTTTTCTGTGTAATAACTCTTAAATATTAATTAAATTTTCTTATCAAAAAAAAATATTGGATTTGGTGTCTGTCTTTTATTGAAAATCCGAAAATACCCCTAAAAAGACGTAGGAGTAATTTATTTTTTCTTTTAGACGGTTTTGTAAATTAGCCGAAAAATGAAGGGCAATCGAGTGAATGTAACGGATAGAAAAAATGACACGGAGGTTGGAAATCTTTGAATTGTTGAGGGTGTTTTAATAAAAATCGAGGTAGAGGTCAGGGGATCGAACCCGACCACCTCCCAAATTTCATTTCCCATTTTCATTTCTTTCTCTTTTCTTCTCCTGCCTCTCCTCTTCCTCTCAACTGAAGATTCACATCTTCAATCAACTGTGAGATCATAACCGATCTTCAATCATCTACTATTCGAGTTTAGAGTTTCGATTTTAGTTTCGATCTATGTAAGTCTTTCATCATCATCATCATCAGTTATTTGGAAATTTTAGGGTTTCATCATCTGCTAATCTTTAGAGAAGAAACATTGGATTTCAGTTTCGATTTACTTGTAAAGTCTCTTATAAATCGATTTTAGGATTTTAGGGTCTGTTCATCATCTGTATTAGGATTTCAAAAATCGATTTTACGATTTCGTGTTTGTTAATCTGATTATAGGCTTTCTTGTTCTAATATGATTAAGAGGGTGTTGGTTCTGAGATGGAGGAAGAAGAATTAAATCTGCTGCTGCGATTTGGTGTGGAAGAATGGTGAATTTAGGGTTCTGAAATTGTGATTGTGATGGAAATGGGGTCGAATCGGTGAAAGGTCTGTGGTGAGAATTGAAAGAGGAGAAGTAGTTTCTGCTGTACAAAATCAAGGAAGAAGATTGGTTTTGTTAATTGAAGTTGCGGGTGGTGATGATTGTTGCATGAGATTACAGATGGTGAATTAGGGGTTTGGTGTTTGGAGGTATAGCAGGGAAGACCTACTACTTGCTTTTCCTGATTAATGTCTTTCAGGTACCTTTTTTTATTCACTACAAAATTGTATTTGTTACTGTATGCTGTTTGGGTTGTATTACATACATAGTTTGTGGTTAGAAAGACAATTAAAGGCCACCTTAGACTGATTATGTTTGTAGAATCAAAGACCTTGGACTACGATGCTTGTAGAGTCTAGGACGTTATATCATTTGGTGTTGTATTGTGCAGTTTGTGATAAAGAAGAGAATTGAAGATCCTAGACTAACAATGTTTGTAGAAGTTGGGTGCGGATATCTGAACTTAGGATAGAAAATTCTTTTTATATAGGCTTCTCAGTAAATGGACCTTGAATGTGAATAAGTGAAGTCACGCTTTTGTTATAAATCCTACTAACATTTGGTGTAAATGCAAAACCATATCCATGTATAATAATCAACAAACCAAAGGAATAGTTGATCTTGATCCGGGATTGTACACGTAAAATGTAGAAAATTGCCTAGAACAGGTAACTGAGACCTCCTTCAAGCTAATGCTTGCTGCTCAATGGCATTAGCATAACTTTGCAAGTGCATACGGATCGTAACTGATTCATCTTACTCGATTTTTATGACTTATTACCATTATTAGTTTTTCATTTTCTTCATTGAGTTTCTAGGGCTTCTTATCTTTTTCTGTACTTACTAAACACTTTGTTGTTGATGGTAGAGTTTGGAGGATGATATTGTTAGTCAGACAGCGTTGAAGCTAGCAAGTCTGCGGGTCTGGAGTTGTTTGTCTTATGGCCGGTTACAGGTAGTGTCAATTAGAGAGGTGCAAGTTTCTCTTCGTGACCTTTCCGTTTATCTGACTGGATGATTTTAACTTGAAGATGGAGATGTGCCTCGATCCCAATCTAATAAAGAAGTGGAAAAGGATGATAAAGAAAGAATCTAAGGTTGCCAAGAAAGAGGAAAGCCTTTTGACCTGTTAACCAAGCTCGAAGTAAGATTTGTGAAGAATCCGATTGAGGAAATTTTGGAGGTATAACACTGTAGTTCAACGAGGTCATCTAATAACTAATTTATCATAGGTTATGGGGTATATTAATCATGATTTTTTGTAATGAAAAAAAAAAACTCATTCATTGTCTTTCAGATACTCGATTCCCAGGTTTTTTCACATAGGCAGCCAGATCGAGGAGATAGTCAACTTGGTGGTTCTGAGCAAGTTGATAATGGCTGTGTATTGTACCGTGAAAGGTTCATGGAGTTTCTCATTGATTTGTTGAGCCAACTGCCCACAAGGAGGTATTATTTTGAAACCAATTATATCCTGTTTGTTACCTGATTGGAGATGCTATCAATTTAACTGGTCTACCAATCAACTCCAACACTAAATTTTTTTCAGTTCCAAGTATTTTAACTTCCATATTTTTAGATGTAGTGGTCTTTGTCAATCCTTAAATTGTCATTGCCATTTGATCCCTCTTTTGCTGGCATTTAACTCTGATCCCCAATATTGTGATTCATTTTTTTACAAGGAAGAATAAGTTATGGAAACCCACATTCTAGCAAACTGATGAAGGAAAAAACAACAATATTGTACACTAACTCACATGCATGAGCTCTGAATACTTTAGTGAAAATCTTTGATTGACGATTGCTTTTCTGTGTGGGTTTATGAGGATAGTCATTTGTGGAGTGCAGTTTTGAACATGAAGGCTAACTAATGTCGCTGTATTAAGAATTTTGTGGTACACCTTTCGTTTACAATAATTCTGTGTTTGCAGGTTTTTGAGGCCTATTGTTGCTGATGTTGCGGTCGTAACATATTCTTTTTATTGATGTTTGCAGGATTAATAATATTTATTATTCAAGGTGGTGGTTTCGTCAAATTTTTCGGTCGGCCCCACCGTGGCAGTGGTCATCTAGTATATTTTTATTACCAGAGTTCAATATATAACATTCAATAAACTTCAAACTCAAATCCTAACTTATTATTCATGTCAATGGGTTGAATAATCATAATGGCCAACACAAATTCATCAGAGGAAGTATGAAAGCAAACAATACATTAAGCACATCGCGCACGAAATTTGTAAACGACCTTGAAAAGCCTCGGGAATTGTGTAATATGTCATTCGATTATGCTTTTGTTGATGTTACTTCGGCCAAAGATTATCCAAATGGTTGTCAGAATGCGAATTGGCGGTTTCCTGAGTTGCTGTATCCGCCTGAGATGGCACATAGGGAAGAATAAGCAGAATAAGCAAACTTCTTGATCAATAAGTAGAATAAGCAGCATTAAACTCCAATTAGATTAAGAATGTGTCTCATTTCTGCTGCTTGTGTCATTTTCATTTTTGAGGCAATGTTCATATTTGTTTTTCCTCCTTATAATATTGAACCTGCAAGCTCTTGTCCCTCCTTGTTATCGATTCAATGCGGGTAAAAAGAGGTGGCGCTGGCGAACAACCCTTTTACTCTAGACTGGTTTACTTTGAGCCAGTACTATAACCACTGCTGGGAAAAAGAAGAAGCAGTAACTGCGCGTTAATGTGGAAGGAAAATCCCAGTTTCCAAACACCAAAAACAAGTAAACAAAAACAGACAAAAAAAAACGAAAAAGGTTTTAGCCTGTACAAGTTCTTTTGCGTTAAATCTCCATTTAAACCACTTCATCTCTGCGTGTCTCGCCGCACAGATACAGAGTCTACACAGCGAAGAGGCAACACTAACACGTAACGACTGATGGTAATTTCTAAAAACTACGAGAGAAATGCTTATGAGCATGAGTTGCATGACAGATAGAGGAGGCCCTCTCAGCCTGTCCAACCTTTGCAGTTGGTAAGAATACCTAACTGACGAAGGTGTTTTTAACAAGTGCCATCAAAGTTTACGTTAAAATGCATTTACCTCATCATCGTGAAACAACCCTGCTGTTATTCAAGCCGAAAATTGTTGACCAACCATGATTTTGAAGCTCTAGATCAGAAGCTAATACCTCAATCATCAATTCTCTAAACGATATTGCAGTTAATATCCTTGGAAGGATGAAATCAATTGAAAAGAAAATAACTTTTTAGGAACCATTGCAGTTAATATCTTCGTCTGAAAATTGAAAAGAAAGATGTCAATTTCTTATATCCGAAGGAGTTGAATATAACTTGCGATATACCTACACTCTTCCTCAAGCTTGAACTCAGCGGACAAAGAGACTTTGCCGCAGCTGTAATGATACATGGGTCACAGACAGTGAAAATCGAGAAAGGTTTGTGGTGCTATTCCACATGATACTCTAAAAAAATTCTTCAAGTCTACAGGGATGTGACTGCAAGTAGTGAAAAAACAAAGATGAACTTGATTATGTGCATTATATTGACATTGGAGCTGGAATCTCCGGGAGTAAAGGGTACCTTTTTTTTTCTCACGCAGGTGATTTAGGAAGGAAAAACATGTGACCAATTGTTGACAGTTCTTACATCAATTAAGACCGTAGTGGAGGTCGCTCAAGTTCTTCCACTCAGGCTGAACAGTTGGCTGGACAGTAGTATGGTTTTACACAGTAAAATACATTTTCTATAGTAGATCTTCTTGTTTACATGGAAGTGAAGTGATTATAATACGTTTTAAGGTTATGAAATTAACTATCATCCTGCAGCTCCCAATTTAGTTAACTTCTAGATGTGTTCGATTTACTTACCAAAACCTGTTGATAGTCTAACAACACTCGAGGTTTGTTGATGATCTATACTACTAAGTTGTGGACACTGTTACATGTAGCTTTCCTAACAAGAATCTGGTGGTGAAAATAGACCGCGCAACCCGGTGCGTACGAGTTACTCTCTAGTTACTACGTTATTGATGGATTGGTAAGAAAGTGCTCCACTATCATAGAAAGTGAGAGAAAAATTAGGCAGAGAGAATCGTGGGTCGTCTTAAAATCTCAAGTGTATATAATTATAGTTGTTCCCATTCCCATTAACCATGCTTGGAAAATGATCGATCAATCTACTCAGCAATAAGATTTGTATTTTTCCCTCTTTGAATTTCCTTTGTTCTCAATGTATAATGTATTCGTTGTTTTCGATATTTTTTCCAAATCGGAATAGACCTTGGTGCATTAATTTGTACCCCACTTAATCATGGCAAGGACTTCTTTTGTATTTACTTCTCCTCTTTTTGTATCTTATATAAGTACCTGCTTTTGGAGATGAATAAAATTATCCTAACAAATTGTCGATGAACCTTAAGCTTATTGACATATCATCCAACTGGTGTGGCATAAACTTTTCATTACAACTCAGGTGCATCAATGGAATTTCATAAGAGGAGCGTCATACTCATAATTTGTGTCACCCTTGTTTTATCCTCCTTGAACTGCCTACCTACATCCCAGCATCTCATAGCCGAAACAGATCGATTAGCTTTACTTGCTTTTAAAGACACTATAAATGATCCATTGGGAGCACTAACTTCGTGGAATGAATCGTCACACTGCAGCAATTGGACAGGAATTAGATGCAGCCGTCGGCATCCAAGCAGGGTCGTAATCTTGGATCTACAATCCATGAGTTTGGAAGGTTCAATATCTCCATCTATAGGAAATCTATCATTCTTAAAATATTTCATCTTGTATGATAATCACTTCACAGGCGGAATTCCGCAAGAAATCGGTCACTTATCTCGACTTCAAGAACTTTGGTTGGCAAACAATACACTTAGAGGAAAAATTCCTAGGAACCTATCCTCTTGTAAAAGTCTCTGGGATTTAGTATTAACCCAGAATAAATTGGTAGGAGGAATTCCTGTCGAGCTCGGTTCCCTATCTATGCTTCGAAACTTGTACCTCGGTAAGAACTACTTTTCAGGACCATCCCGGTTTCACTTTCAAATCTTTCGTTTCTCACTCACCTTGTTCTAGCATACAACAATTTACAAGGTAACATTCCATCCGAGCTTGGCCGTTTATCAAGATTATCATTTTTTAGTATTTTCTCAAATAACTTTTCAGGAACCATTCCACCCCAAATATATAACATCTCTTCCACCACTTTTTTTTCTGTGGCCTTAAATAAACTTCATGGATCCATTCCACTCAATATCGGGACTACTTTCCCTAGACTCGAACTATTTGCTATAGGTGGAAATAGATTTTCCGGTGTGCTTCCTTATACGATATCCAATCTTTCCAAATTGTCTATATTAGATGTCGGTGGTAATCAGTTTACTGGACCTGTACCTAAACTGGGTACCTTGCACCGCCTCTTCAGAGCAAATTTTGAAATAAATCATCTTGGAGGCGGTGAAGTAGATGACCTTAGCTTTTTTTAATTCATTATCAAATTGCAGTCACCTAGAAATATTTTCTGTATCTTACAATAATTTAACCGGCCAGCTGCCAGCTTCCATAGCCAACCTCTCGACAAAGCTTATCATGTTGTACATGGGGGGAAACAATATATATGGTGAAATTCCTCCTGGAATTGAGAACCTTGTCAGCCTAAACGGATTAGACATGGAAAGTAATCAGTTAACTGGAAGTATTCCTGTTTCCATAGGAAAACTTCCCAATTTAATATTTGTAGCTATCGGGGATAACCAACTCTCTGGAAAAATACCATCAAACATTTGTAATAGCTCTCGGCTAGAAAGTATAAAAAAAATTACAAATAGATTGCAAGGTGAAATTCCGCCAAATTTTGGCAACTGTAGTAAGCTGCAAACATTGTACCTTTCTCAAAATCAGCTTACCGGTACTATACCAAAACAACTCATTGGTCTTTCTTCACTGTCGTATCTGCTAAACTTATCTTGGAATCACTTAACTGGTGAACTGTTTTCAGAGATCGGTAACTTGGTAAAGATTGTCAGCCTCGACTTATCAAACAATCAATTATCAGGGAAAATTCCAAGTTCTTTGAAGAATTGCCTCGGTTTACTAGAGCTTTATCTAGATGACAACTTACTCGAAGGGGTCATTCCTCCATCCTTAAAAAGTTTAACGGGAATTGAATACTTGTACCTCTCAGGAAATAACTTGTCTGGTCAAATTCCAGAGTATTTTGAGTCCTTTGTTTCCCTCCGGTATCTGAATCTGTCTTCGAATGACTTGGAAGGCGAATTACCAAAACTAGGTGTTTTTAAGAATATTAGTGCATTCTCAGTCGACAGAAATGATAAGCTTTGTGGAGGAATTCCCATACTGCATCTACCGAGTTGCCCGAGCCCTGGATCCAGAAAGCAAAGCAAGCAATTCCATCTCAAGAGACTTCTTCTAATAATATTTGGAGTTATTATATTTGCTAGTTTCCTGGGCTCCTTTCTCATATGGTTTAGGAAGAGAAAAGCAACAATCAGATCTTCGTCATTAAAAACTCCTGTGGATGATAAATTTCGAAAGGTCTCATACAAAGAGCTTCTTAAAGCAACTGATGGATTCTCCTCAGAAAATTTATTGGGAGTTGGAAGTTACGGATCTGTTTACAAAGGCTAAACTAACATGCATGTGATGAATACACCAGACATCATAAAAACTCTAAGATCATCCAAATTTAGTCTTACCTACTGAAATTCGTTTTTTCCCGCTTAACACCTAACACACAACTTAAACTAAGTATACACAAAGGCCTATCTTTTTCAATATGAATTTGATGTAAAGTGATGCAATTCTGATTACCTACCAAAAGAATAATTATTAAGTTGCTTTGGCCAAGTAGGGGTTATGTATGTACCTGTCACACTTACCTTGGAACTTGCAGTCAGAATATCCATTCACAGCAGAGCCAATATATGTACTTGCCCAACACCGTGGACTATCAAATGCAGGAATTGGATGCTTAACTGGGAATACACCTACAAATAGATTAACGACAGCCATCATAACAACGTTTGACGAAAATGTGACAGTCTGCCAGACAATAAAACTAAATTGTATTTATGAACCCTAACATCAATACGAACCGTACAATCAATAATTTCAGGCAAGCAAATGACCCCAAGCAAAGCGGTGATCAACTTACCTTCCCCTCTGTAGAATACAGAGGTAATCCCTATAGCTATAAACTTGCCATGATAATCACTATTTTAGAATCGATTCTGAGTTATATGAGTTGGGGTCAACAAAATATTGAGCAGACCAAGGCACAATAAACTCTAGCCATAACCCTATTACGCTTAGGCAAAAATAGACTTCGAAAATTACTATTCAGAATAATAACATACCTTGCCGGAGGTAGAAAAAGTCTTGAGTGATGGTTACTGCTCCAGCCTTGATGAAAATTCTCCGCAGTCTCCTATATGTCAGCTTCCTGCATTCCAAACTAATTGTTGTAATGTTGTTCCTTCAATTGATTATTGTCACTGAGAGTACTACTCAAAACAAAACCCTTTTTTCTCGATCCACTACTTCAATCATAACATTGTTGTATAATTTTCTTCAAATATTTCAGATTAATTAAAATATTTGAAACAGTTAATTGCATTTGCCAATCTAGGTTGTGTTCAGAACTCTAGATTCAGATTACAGTGAATGGAGGATTAGATATGCGAGAGAGATAGATTTGATGGAGAAGAAGAACCACACAGAGAAGAGAAGAAAAGAAGCCATGGATTAGATGAAAACCGATTTGGTTTCTACTGCTATTGAGGAGAGATCTAACGGGTTTAATTAAGACATTTTTTGTTTGAGAAAAGAGTGATACAGACGGGGAGGAGAAGAACAGCGTAAAAATGACCGAAAATAGGATTGATTCCCATAATCTTAACAAATACAAATTGTTGACCAAAACTATGTGTGTATTTTGATAATGGCTAAGATACCCTTTATACGGTGGTGTCGGGACATGGGTGTTGATTAGGAAAACCACTAATTAGTCAGGGAAAATACACACCCATCAGTATTAAAATCAATCACCGTATCTGAAATTTCTCTCTCTCAAAACTTCTTCCCTCTCGCGATAAACTCATCTAGAGATTTCTCGCTCTGGCGATAATCAAACTTATACACAGATTTCTGGAATTCTTGTGTGCATCAACCGTATAAAGCTTTTTGGTCATCATCACTGTCTTCAGTGAATCTTTCTAGGTCAAAATCCAATTTTGAAGCTGTCTTCAGTTCTTCTTTCTAGGTCAAAATCCATTATCTGCATTCTATTTGTTTCGTGGTCCATGGAATTTGTGATCAGGGGTGGAATTCGATTAGTTTGTTGAATTGGGGGATAATTTCTGAAACAAACAAGTAAGTTTTCTCAAAACCCTAGAAATTTGATGTTTCTTCATTTTTTCAATTAAGAGAACCCTGAAATTATTCATATAGTTTATAAGATTCTACTTAAACCCCTAATTCTGATGAAGGTTAATTTCATGTTAGGTGAAATGGTTCATTTAATACTAGATAATCCATAGTTCATTTGATACTAGACAACTAGGTTTTTAATGGCGGTTGTTTTTTTTGAAAGCTTAAGTGGTAAATTCAATCATGAGTATTATAATTAGGGTTGTCTATTATTTGTATTTGGCGGACCTCAATAATCGTTTCGTGTAATATGTATGTGATGGGATTTCGAAATCCAGAATTTGTAGGTATAATCAATGGGTTCTGGTAGACTTCCCAAGAAGAGGACCAAGAAAGGGATTATGAAGTCGATTAAATTGGAAGTGAGTTGAGGAATACCTTTATATTTTGAAGTGGAAAGTGCAGCTGTGGAGGACATGTAAAAATAGGAACTACTAGCAGAGGAGTATACTGCGTTCAGATAATGTTTTAGTCTTGAGAACTTATCTACTAATTATTTGTAACTTATTCATTGTTTCTTTCAACTTTTTATTGTGTTTCGCAGTAGGTTTGTCTACCCTCTCAAAAATCGGGGACTCGCCTTTAATATGATCAATTACTCCAGCTTGGGAACACTAGTTGACTTGTGGAATGTGCTTCTAAAGATGAGAAAGACTTGTTCAGGACAACTGCGATCGGGCATTTAATGGACATTCCCGAAAAACAGAGTTGGTCTTTTGCAATATTTTGGTTTTTAATGGGTCGGCAGATCAAAGTCGAACCTGAAAGAAGGCAAAATGAAGAAATGTATTTTAGAGTTGCAGACAAAGAATTGTGTTTTGGAAAGATGGACTTTTCTCTGATATCCGGTCTTAGATTTCGGGATTTGAGGGATAGAGCTCTCGATATTGACTCTCAATCGGGGGCGTCAAAAGACTCAAAACTTAGGCAAAAGTATTTTTCCAAAAATAATGCAATCCTGGGAAAGGATTTGTATGACTTTCTATTTTGCAAAACAGTCTCACAGGATCGGGTAGAGAAGGTTGGCAGCGAAACCGGTTATAGTAAAACAAGTGATGCCAGTTCAACCATATCTAATAAAATGCAAGTCCGTAAGGCAGGATATAAAGACGTAGAACCGGTTCCATGTCCGGTTGAAGATAGGGTGAAGGTGGCATTGTTGTATGTGGTCAACATGTTTTTGTTGGGGACACAAGACATCCATGGAATTGCTGACGATATGTGGCGCTTGGTGGACAACCTCTCAGAGTTCAACAATTATCCATGGGGCGAGAGGGTGTACAAGGCAACTCTGTTTCAAAGTGACTCTGCAATCAAATCTCAAATGAAAAAAGAAACTGCTGGAAATATGATTAGTAAACCAACTGTCAAGCCAAAAGGAATGCCATAAGTGTTGGTGGTAAGAGTGATTGGCCTGATATTTTCTGCATGTCTAGTATCTGGTAATTATTGTTTTGATAGTTTTTGTTTGTACCGCAGGTTTTGTTCCTTATGTTGTTCCCGGGTGTGCTTGAAGAATGGGGAACAAAGAATACAGTTGAAGGGTGGCGCCCTCATATTATTGACGTGTTGTGCACGGAAGTCGTTCGACACCAACAACTATATGAATCAGTGGCGGCACGTTCATATGTGAGTGAAGAAATGATGTGTTATCGCAATAATTCGGAACTGGTAGTAATTCTTGGTGTAGCTGAAGGACCCCTCAGTTATAAACAGTGGGAGGATCTCGAGGCTGAAGGACCCCTAAGTTATAAAAAGTGGGAGGATCTCGAGGCTGAAGGTCTATTACGAAAGTATGAAGGTCGTGTTCCTGGAAATGCGCCTGATGGTCTGGAGCATGAAGATGAGATCCTGGAAGATGGGAAGACGAAGAGTATGGAAAAAGCATCACGTGATGAGAAAGGAAATGATTCTGATTTAAGTCAAATTCGTAGCGAGATGGATGGCTTTAATATTCAACTAGGGCACACTAACGATCAGACTAGTGCAATGCTGCGGATACTGATCAAATTAAAACAGGATAGCGATAAAGAAAACTATTGTGAGTAAATTTGCAAATTGTGGTTGTGTTATAAGTTAAAATCTCAGATAAATCTTGTTAATTTGTTATACACATAAGTTAAAAGGAAAACTTGACTAGTGATGAATCCAGATAAGAACGGCTGAAAACAATTTCGAGACATCGTGTTTTTTTTTTGGTCGGTGACTTCATGTTAATTTGACTTTGTTTTGTTATAACATAGAAGGGTCATCCTTCAAAAACGGATGTAACGCCCTCGAACGAAGAAATACCTCAAGATTTTGATGCGTACGGGAGACAAATGGAATCTTCTAAACTTGATGCTAGTATTGAATCTAAAGACGATAACCAGATAGATAACCCAAACATTTTTAATGAAGGAAGTTGCCGATCTGATTCTTATGGCTATGAACAACACGATAAGTAACTAACTACTCTTTTCCTGACATCTGTGTTCTATTTCCAATTTATCTAGGGATGTTGGTTGTTGCAAGTAATAGATAATGATATAATCTGATGCAAATCCATTTATGCATATAGTAGCACCTCATGCGACATTGGTGGAGGCGATAAGGAAGAATCAAGCAGAGCTGGTTCATATGACTCTCTATCTGGCGGCTCTGAAAAAATTGTAAGTATTTCGTGATGTCTTCTTTGGGACAAATAAAATTTTATGTTCAGAATTAGGGTTGTTAATCTGGGTGTATGTTTCTCTTGCTGTTGTTAGATTAGGGTTATTAATCTGGGTGTATCTTTCTTTTTATTTTTAAGATTTTTGTTTGTTCTATAGTAGGGTCTGTTGATATGGGTGTATTTTTCTCCGACCTGTTTCTCCTTGATTAAAATTCCATTTCATTATCTCCGACCCTCTGGATATGTAGGCCGATATGGTTCAGAACATCGCAAAACAGAAAAGAGAACAACATGATGAGGCACAGTCATCATGTCAGGCCAATGAGAATGTCCTTGAGGGTGTTAGGAAAAAGAAGCTTGGGAAACAATTGAAGTTACCATATGCTACTTTTGCATTTCCTGGATTGACTACTACTGGAATGACTACTGCTACAAATTCTAAGAAGAGAATGAGTGTTGCCGCTGATGAGACTGCTCCAAAAAAGGTAAGGTTTTTGCGAGATGTAATCACCAATGTGAATAACATTGGGGCCGAGAATGAAGTTGGTAAGAATAGGAAGCGTGGTAAGAAAAATAATAATTTCATGGATGTCGAGAATAAGGGCGAGAAGAATTCTGGGATTTTAATTGATGATGGCGGTACTGTTAGGGAGAATTTTTTTCGAAATTTCAAAGCTAGCCAGCTAATAACGAAGCAGGACATAAACGGTGTGAATGATTTCATACACCAAGGGTGAGTGTCCCTGATATATCAGTTATTTTCTTCGGTGTACTTGTTTATTTAGAAAGTAACTCTTAACTATCGTGTTGTTATTGTGTGGCATAGCGATGACGGTGCTAAAGGCGACTGGTTAAGGTGTCGGGATTTTAAAACATTACTCGACAAGGATGGGATTTTAGGGATGGATGTATGTTAAGTTGAATTAAACTACAACATTGATATCAGATTTTTACTCTCTGATGATAACAGTTTTAGTTTTTGTGGGGGTTTAACTTATATCTTTTGGGTTTTATACAGCATATCAACATCATGCTGCGCCTCATGCGCGAGTCAAATCTTGGCATCCATGGCAAATGGACCACTATAGACACTCATTTTGATGTATGTTACGTGAGATACTGAGATTATTTTTAATTGTTAGAGTAATGAATTTTTTTAACTAACCTTTGATTTTGTTCTGCAGCCTTATGTGAATGGGAAGCCGAACGCCGCTAAATTGAGAGATTATGAAAAGGGGAAATTGCCACTTGGTGGGGATAAACCGTGGCAAAGAGTCTCTTTGTTGTATGGTGTGGTGCATATCGTCAAAAAAAAAAACTGGGTGGCGGTACGTATCGAATTAAAACATCAAGAAATTGATATATATGATTCCATGAGACCGCCACGTTCTTCTAAATCAGACGGAGTTTATCCTGAAATCACGCGTATAGAAGAGTATTTGTGGAACTACGTTGAAACGGACTGGTATGCCAAGTTTGTTGAGGATTGCCCTCAACAACCCGACATGTAACTACTCTTTTCCTGACACCCGACTTCTATTTCATCCCAATTTATTTTGAGATGTTGGTTGTTTTGTAAGTTAGGTAAATAATGATATACATTTCTGATGCCAACTCGGTTTCTGCATATATTAGAACCTCATGCGGCGTATATTCCTTGAAGTTCGTCGAGCATCTAATCAGGGGGTTTAATTTGAAAGCTATTGATAAAAGTCAAATTCTATGATATCGTCGGGAAATAGTTGTTCAAATCTACAAGAAACAGTTCCTTGAGGTAATATCCCAAGTGGTGAATTGACAGGATGTAAATATATATTCAAGTCTGGCCTCTATCATCCGAAGTAACCCCTTTATCTGTTTGTTTGTGCAGTTCTGACCTGAATGAGGGTATATGGCATTTTGGATATGCAAGTATTATATCGATGAACATAACTCTGGCTTTGCTCATGGTTGGTTTGCCATGTCTTGTTTTTTTAAATGCAACCACACCTTTTGTAGAAGAAGAAAAACAGTATTTACATGTAGGAAAATCCTTGTCGAAATTCTATTGATCATGTTCTGGTCATTAAAGATGCAAAAATTTATGTTAAACAAAAATGCAAGATTGCTAGATTGGCTGCTTGGTTGGGCTTTTATTTATTTTTCTTGGGCTTGTTGATTTCCTTGTTGGGGCTTGCTTCCCGTATTCTTTGGTTCACCTAATTTGATATGATTCCTTAAATTCTTTCATAGTTCTACAACCTAGCTTCGCAGGATTCGAAGTATCTAGTGATAGACGCATTTATGTGTCTATTTTCATCTCTATTGTATATATTATTAGTACCCATTTTTATACTTATTATGGTGTTTTATATCTTTGTAGGTATTTTTAGAGAAATAAGCTCTTGCGACGAAATTGGCTCGTAAAGTGGTGCTTTACACCCCAGGATAGAGTACTAGAAGCACCCCCAGAAATACACCGGAGGAACCCCGGAAAAATGTTGAAAACACCCCAGAAAAAAGTGTTAAAGGCACCCACCAAAATTACTAAAGGCACCCTGAAAATGGATAAGGGCGCCCCCAAGGCAGCCGAGCTGTTAAAGGCACCCGCGTTTTGGATTCAGGGCACTTCACCTTCATCGTTTGAAAGAATATTTTTGGCGGGAAAATAAACTCATTTCACTGTCAGATTTTCGATGGATTTTTGGACGTGATTTAGTGAGATTAAATCCCTGAAACTTAATGGGTAGACGTGATATGACTATAGAAAGCTGGTATGGGTGTTTTTTCCGATCAAATTTGGCTTAATAACGTGTTTCAATCCAAAACAGTGGACATAAGTTTTCACGGGTTCAAGAGAATTTGACACGAGTTTGAGGCGTGTAATGCATGAGTTTCGAGTGTGTTGCACTACAGAGATTCGTGAAGAAGATAAATAACGAAGGTTGACAACTGAGAACGCGTGGAAGATCAAAAAATGGAAAATTTTGGACGTGGAGAATAATATTGATAAATGAAGATTATTTGGGAGATATGGCCGGATTAAAGGAGGATTAGGAGTATAAATAGAGTTATACAGGTACAAGGAAGGGGTAGAGAGTTTGGGGTCGATAGGAGAGCTCAGGAGGCGTGAATCAAGAGTTTTCAGAACTCTGTTGTTGCTGCTGCTGCTGCTCGTGAAGAACAGAGAAACAGCGACGGTTTCTTCAACTGGTTGTAACAGTTTCTTCAACTGGTTTGCAACATTTATCTTCGTTGTAACAGTTTCTTCAACTGGTTTGCAACATTTATCTTCATTGTAACAGTTTCTTTATCCTCTTCTGCAACATTTGTTTTCATATTTGTAACGATTATCTTCATCATAACAGTTGAGAGTTGAAACAGTCGGTCTGTAACGCACCTGTGCTGTTGCAGATTTCCTGTTTCATTATTTTCTCTTCTTGTAAACACTTTTTGAGCCATGAATACATATTTTGAGGGTGTTTTCGACATGATGAGTTAAACCCCAACACTGGGACGACGGAGGAGGCCGAACTTCATACATGGGTAAATTTATTTTTATTCTTTTTATGACTTTTGCATTAAAATTAATTGAAATATGATTTGATTAAATTGGTTGTCATTTGATTAGATGGGTCATGCTTAGCTTAGGTGATTTGATGTCCCATGCTTAACATTTACAATCAATGTTTTGAGAATCTACCTTGGAAAAAATAGAGTCCATGTTTATATTTCTTGAGCTAAAATTGTTGAGAATAAATAAGTGAACCTTAAGTTATAAAGATTGGCTAAATCCTTAGTCCAAGTACCTCTCGCCCATTGTTAATAGTCTTTGTATATATTTATTTAGTATTTTTAAAAACTTTAATCTCTACGAATCCGAGTGAACGACAACCCTATTTCTTACCACTATCTAAAATTACATCATCTAGCAATTAGTCGCATTTGCTACAAAGATAACGAAAACACCAATAAAGTTGCAGCAAATATTTAATGAGACCACGAAATAAAACAGGCAAGACTCTTAATCAAATGTTTGCTAACAGTGAAGGAACAATATATAACTAATACCCTACAATACGTTACCGCGATACAAAAAATCAAACAAACTAAAGATCAGACTCCACTTAATTCGTATCATCGAATGCCATGGATCACTTCCATATATCCATTCCAATGGACCTATCCAACACTCTGCTCGGATGTCCCTGCTTATCCACTTTAGACTTCAGCGCAGCAATTTCTGATTTCAGAGTAATAAGCTGAGTTTTCGACGACTCCTTCACTTTCTCTAATTCAGAAATGCGAGATTGAATGACTCCTAGTTGAACCATTTCATCATGGTTTATAGCATCCAATTCATTCTCCAATTCTCGATATTTTTTAGCAAGTTCAACTAATGAATCAAATCTTTTTCTTAATTTCTTAACATCATACCCCATTTCTACCAGATTCACCAGTTGTCCTCTAATATTATCTTCGTCTTCATGAGATAGAGTTTCACCTAAATTCTGAATTTGTTGAGTTAATTTCACAAAAATTACATCGAATCCTTCCTTCATTTCTTCTCTAACCCTTGGACAGTACTTGGAAAATGGGCTAAAATCAGGATTATAGTGAAGCACACAAAAACAAATTTAGAGCAAATCTTAGTAATTTATAGTGAAATATATGGATCCGAGTTTGCATTACCTAACAACCGTTAGATTATTATTAGAATTTCTGAATCCTAATATTCGAGTGGTTGAGGGAAGGTTTGGTGATACAACCAAGAATGAGTGAATAAACAAATGCTTCAAAAAAAACGAGTGAATCCGAATGAAAATGATGGACGGACCACGTTTCGTTTGATCCACTCATACGGATTGAGAAAAGATCTTGACGGATGAGATTGTATTTGGGACGCTCATATGGATTGAGAAGCATGTGTGTTTCTCTTTGTGCTAATACGAACTCATGTATTCGGTTTAATTATCAACCTTCGACATGAAAAAAAATCCAAAAAAAATATTAATAAATTTAGGACATTGTTATCGACATTCTGATATAAAAAAAATCCAAATAATATATAAGAATGAATCGGGAAAATGAAAAATGAATAATTGGTGTGTTTCTTTGTGCTTTCTCTTTGCACTTTTGTGCTTCCGGTTTGAATTTTGACTAGTCATACAAGTCATGAACTTCAAAAGTGGTATAACGGCATACAAACTATGAACCAAGAAGCTCCGATAGGGTTTTGACTTCAAACTTAGTAGGATACATCATCGAAATCGATAAATGTGAAGCTCAGTGTCGATTCGAACTTCAAATGTGGTATAACGACATATAAAATATGAACAAAAAAGCTCCGGGAGGGTTCTGACTTCAAACTTAGCAGGATACATCATGTCAATTCGAACTTCAAAAGTGGTATAACGACATACAAACTATGAACCAAGAAGCTCCGGTAGGGTTCTGACTTCAAACTTATCATGATACATCAACCCAATCGATAAATATGAAGCTCAGTGTCGATTCGAACTTCAAAAGTGGTATAACGACATACAAAATATGAACCAAGAAGCTATGATAGGGTTCTGACTTCAAACTTAGCAGGATACATCAACGCAATCGATAAATATGAAGCTCAATGTCGATTCGAACTTGGTATGTGGTATAACGGCGTACAAACTATGAACTAACAAGCCTAGGGTGGGTTTTGACTTCAAACTTATCATGATACATCAACGCAATCGATAAATATGAAGCTCAGTGTCGATTCGAACTTCAAATGTAGTAGAACGACATACAAAATAAGAACCAAGAAGCTCCGATAGGGTTCTGACTTCAAACTTAGCAGGATACATCAACGCAATCGATAAATATGAAGCTCAGTGTCAATTCGAACTTCAAAAGTGGTATAACGACATACAAAATATGAACCAAGAAGCCTCGGGAGGGTTTGGACTTCAAACTTAGCAGGATACATCATCGAAATCGATAAATATGAAGATCAGTGTCGATTCGAACTTCAAATGTGGTATAACGACAAAAAAAATATGAACCAAGAAGCTCCGGGAGGCTTTGAACTTCAAACTTAGCAGGATACATCAACGCAAACGATAAATATGAAGCTCAGTGTCCATTCGAACTTCAGAAGTGGTATAACGACATACAAAATATGAACCAAGAAGCTCCTGGATGGTTTGGACTTCAAACTTAGCAGGATACATCATCGAAATCGATGAATATGAAGCTCAGTGTCGATTCGAACTTCAAAAGTGGTATAACGACATACCAAATGAGAAACTCGGGTCTAACTCTAGTAATCTTCGAACCTGAGATGTTCAATTTCATCTTCAGTTCATCCGAATGAGAAACTCAGGTCTAACTCTAGTAATCTTCGAACCTGGGATGTTAAAATCTGATAAATTTCATGTTCAATTCATCCGAATGAGAAACTCGGGTCTAACTCTAGTAATCTTCGAACCTGGGATGTTCAAATCTAATAAATTTTATCTTCAGTTCATCCGAATGAGAAACTCAGGTCTAACTCTAGTAATCTTCGAACCTGGGATGTTTAAATCTTATAAATTTCATCTTCAGTTCATCCGAATGAGAAAATCAAGTCTTACTCTAGTAATCTTCGAACCTGGGATGTTCAAATCTGATAAAATTCATCTTCAGTTCATCCGAATGAAAAACTCAGGTCTAACTCTACTAATATTTGAACCTGGGATGTTCAATTTCATGTTCAGTTCATCCGAATGAGAAACTCAGGTCTAACTCTAGTAATCTTC
>JAJJMB010008399.1:306-11057 GCA_023531105.1 Papaver atlanticum | reverse complement strand
TTAGAGAAGCGAAAAAAAATCAACTGGAGTCGAGTACAGAAACTTTTTTACTGCTGCGAAGAAGAAGAACACGAAGAACATAAGACCCTCGGAGTCAGTTGCATAGGCAGACTTATTTTCAGTGACAACGAGGTACGGTCGCATCTTCCTGCAGTCACCGAAACCCTTCAGCAACAACTCCGACTTCTGTTTTAGACCTTCAGCAACTACAGAATCCGCTGCTTTAACACCTTTCTCCCTTTTAATCAACTTTTGAGCCATAAATATGTATTTTGAGATTATGATTAATATGAGGAGCTAAACCCCATTGCTGAGGCGATAGAGGAAGCTATCTTTCCAATAAAAAAGTGGTATAATCTATTTTATTTATTTTATTTCAATTATTTTTATGATTATTTGCCTTGATTTATAATTGTTTGAATGATTTTTGTTAAGCAATTGTTATTTCTTTTGGTAGAGCATGCTTAGCCATAGGTTTTTGATGCTTTATACTTTGGATTTACACTTGTTATTTTGAAAATCTACATGTTGCAATAGCTTAGAATCAAATTAAACGCAAAAATTGAATAAATATAAATACTAGATAAAATCACTTTGAACTTGGAAAAATAGTGGAATCTTAGCCCCAGTGTTCTTTTTATATTGATATCAACTTTGTCAGTGTTTGTTTTAAATATCAGTGATTTTTGTATATTTTAGTTTTAAAATTTAAGTCTAAAGTTATCATTCACAAGTTCGAGAATCGAATCCTATTACCACCACTTTCACTACAACTAAAATTCACATCAGTTACCTCTAGCGATGGATGAACTGTCGCTGTGCTGTGATGGTGCAGCTCGTGGGAATCCGGGTGTGGATGGAGATGGAGTTGTAGCGTGTGATCATGGAGCTAATGTTGGTCGTGCAATGAGTGTGGGTTTGGGTATAACAACAAATTACCTTGCAGAGATTTTTGGTATCTTAGTTGTCTTGGAATGGGCGCGGCAATGGGGTTACTTGAAGATATGTATCCGTTCTGATTCGAAGAGTGCTGTCAAGGCATTTTCTTCTTCTACTCTTCCGTGGTTTGTTAGACAGCACTGGATTGAAGTTTCTGCTAGTTATGAGGCTATTCGGTTTGAGCACACCTATAGGGAGGCAAACTTTGCGGCGGATAATATGGCTAAACGTGGTTGTACTCTTCCTAATGAGGAGATTAGACAATATATATCGGACGACCATATTTCTTAACTTTTGTTGAATTTCCTAATGTATCTTATTTTCGTTTCAAATGAGTAGTAAGTTTTTGGGGTTACTCTGACCTCTTTTCTTACTACTTTTTTTCTTTGTAATTTGGTTATTAATTAATACAATTTGGATTTACCAAAAAAAAATATTGTATCAACCCATAAAAATACGGTCTTGGAATCTAAAAATTGATCCTAGGCATGTCAAATTTAATCTTGGGCATGGACATTTAAGAAAAAGCCTACGGTCTTGGGCATCTCAAAATTGATCCTGGGCATGACAAATTTAATCTTGGACATGGCCATGTAAGCAAAAGCCTACGCTCTTGGGCATCTCAAAATTGATCCTAGCATGTCAATCTTGGGCATGGGCATGGAAAATTTAATCTTGGGCATGGGCATGTAAGCAAAAGCCTACGGTCTTGGGCATCTCAAAATTGATTCAGGCATGTCAAATTTAATCTTGGGCATGGACAATTAAGAAAAAGCCTACGGTCTTGGGACCCTCAAAATTGATCCTAGGCATGTCAAATTAAATCTTGGGCATGGACATTTAAGAAAAAGCCTACGGTCTAGGGCATCTAGAAAATGATCCTGGGATTGACAAATTTAATCTTGGGCATGGCCATGTAAGCAAAAGCCTACCCTCTTGGCCATCTCAAAATTGATCCTAGGCATGTCAAATTTAATCATGGGCATGTCAAATTTAATCTTGGGCATGGACATTTAAGCAAAACCTACGCTCTTTGGCATCTAGAAATTGATCCTAGGCATGTCAAATTTAATCATGGGCATGGAAAATTTAATCTTGGGCATGGGCATGTAAGCAAAAGCCTACGGTATTGGGCATCTAAAAATCCTAGGCATGTAAAATTTAATCATGGGCCTGGAAAATTTAATCTTGGGCATGGGCATGTAAGCAAAAGCCTACGGTCTTGTGCATCTCAAAATTGATCCTAGGCATGTCAAATTTAATCTTGGGTATGGACATTTAAGAAAAAGCCTATGGTATTGGGCATCTAAAAATTGATCCTAGGCATGTCAAATTTAATTTTGGGCTTGGACATTTAAGCAAAAGCCTACGGTCTAAGGAATCTCAAAATTGATCCTGGGCATGACAAATTTAATCTTTGGCATTGCCATGTGATAAGCACATAAGTGTGACTCATTTTCACCCATAACTACATTATCTAGGACTCATTTTATTTCTAATAAAGTTGTTTTTAGTCTTTTCTAGGGAATAAGATCTTGCGACAAAATTGGCTCGAAAAGTGGTGTTTTACAACCAAGGATAAAGTACTAAAGGCACCCCAGAAATGCACCGGAGGAACCCCGAAAAAAGTGTTGAAAACACCCCAGAAAAATTACTAAAGGCACCCCAAGGGAATGTGTTATTCGGACTCCAGCAACGGATAGGGGGCGACCATGGATAAGGGGTGACTTTCTTCACAAGATTCGAATTTTGTGTTTTGGCGGGAAAATAAACTTACTTCTCTGGCAGATTTTCGTTCGATTTTTGGACGTGATTTATTGAGATTCAATCCCTGAAACTAAATGGGTAGACGTGATATGACCATAGAAAGCTGTTATGGGTGTCTGTTTGGATTAGAATTGGCTGTAATCATCGCATGGAGCAAAACAGAGTTACACACATTTTCACGGGATAACATGAATCACAGTGAGGTCGATGCGTGTAATGCACGAGTTTGGAGTGTGTTGGATCGTAATGGATATAAATAAGGAGATTTGACTTCTAAAAACGCGTGGAGGAGCTAAACAGAAAAAGAAAATATTGATTATTCCCGTACCATGAATAAAAGATATTGTGAATATTTTGGAATTAATGGAGGAGATTCAACGCCTATTTTTGGTATAAATAGAGTCCCTGGGAGACTTAGAAGTGTGTGGAGATTTTGGGGAGCTGAGGAGAGCTCAGGAGCGAGAAATCACGAGTTGCAGAAACTCGGGTTCTGCTGCTGATGATGATGATGAACATCAAGAACACGAAGAACAACACCTGCTGAAGACAGTCGCTGAAAACTGTCGAATATTTACGGCAGTGGGTAGCACTTTTCCAGCGACTTCGGAATAGTGACTACAACACTTTTATTATATCGTTCATTTTGTGACGCTTTTTATGCGTCACAAAATCCTGTTTTTTACTATTTTCTCCATTTTCACCATTGTAAACACTTTTTGAGCAAATAAAAAATATTTTGAGAGTGTCTATAATATGAGGAGCTATACCCCAACACTGGGACGACGGAGGAGGCCGAACTTCATACATGGGTAAATTTATTTTATTCTTTTTTATGACTTTTGCACTAATTTTAATTGAAATTATGATTTGATTTAATTAGTTGTCATTTGATTAGATTGGTCATGCTTAGCTTAGGTGATTTGATGTCCCATGCTTAACATTTACATCTAATATTTTGAGAATCTATCTTGGCAAAAATAAGAGTCACTTTATTTTATATTTTTATTGAGCTATAATTGTTAAAAGAATTATTATTTGAACCTTAAGAAATGAATTTTGTGGAATCCTAAGCCCTAGTACCTCTCGCCCACTTTGTTATTTTTGTATATAATTTTTATTAAATTTAAAAACTCGAATCTTCACAAGTCTTAGAGTTCGAATCATTTTTATTACAACTTCAAAATCACATCAATTTTTGGCGCCGCTGCCGGGGATACCACATCAAGTCTTAGAAATTATATTATGATGATGACGATGAGGATAGTAGTAATGAAGAATATGAAAGATGTAGGCATAGTGATCAGGAATCTATTAATCCAATTGAGCTTTGTAATGATTATATTATTTCTAGTTCAAATCCAAATAATTTTTATGATTATTCACCTATTCAAAAGGACGAGGATTTGATTAGGGATACCACCGTTTTAGACGATGTAGTTTTTCCTTTTGATTACGAAGCCGATAGTGGTTTAGAGGAACGGGTTTATTCTGAAAATGCTGTTTTAGAGTCTAGCGACTTAGAAACAATAGTCTTAGAAGAAGAAGATAGACCCGTAGAAATGAGTAAAGATGCACTACCTGATAATAACTTAGAAGAATCAATTGACCATTTTCAAGAATCTGATGATCTAGAAATTAGGGAGATTGTGACTAGTCTAGCTAGAGACACTGAAAACTCTAAGTTTGGGGGTGATTATCACTTCCCTAGTGCCTTACCTTTAACTCTCAGAAAGTCCCCTCACTTAGGACTTGATATCTGTGCCTCGACCATTTTACAAGATTACCTTCATACTCGTTTTCCCGAACCTAATGATGTCCAGGAAGAAGTTCAGTCGTTAGAAACCCATCCTCTGGTTGATGTGGTTTGCCCAGGCTATGATACCCAGATTGACTTTGTTTTCCCACCAAATAGTTTTCTTCCAACTGTGGGAACGTTTATATTCCAAATGTGTCGAATATTAAGTTGTGAGACTAAACCTAAATGCTTTAGGAAATTAGAATCGACACATTTTCTTAAGAATGACCATCACTTTTTTTGTGGTCAATTGTGTAAGTCAAATTTGATTGACTTTAAGGATCCTCAATTATTCAGGTTATTATTATGTGCTTCTAAGTTATTATTTGAGTTTTTCCAGACTCTAGGACCTAATAATTCGGATCCCACCTGAACCTGAACCATAAATAGATATAAATTTCTTAATCAGGAAACTAGGTAAGGGCATGCTAGTCTTGTTCATTTCGTTTGTTTATTACAGTTTCCTTTAGTCAGCTCTATTTGGTTTTGAAGACCCACAGTTATTCCGACTACTGTTATACGATTCGAGGTGACTAATCCTTTCCAATGTCTGGATGAAGACTTTAAACTTAGCGCTTCTTGGGAGGTAACCCATTCTCATGCAACACGGTAATATCTTTCCTTAACTCTTTTGCTTCAAATGGTAACAGTTTCTCCTTGTTCATGCTTTTAATTTCATCTTTAGAACATTGAGGACAATGTTAGATTTAAGTTTGGGGGTATGGGAAAAGCTTTTTATTTGCAATAAATAAACTCCAGAGCCTAGAAATTTATGCCTATTAAGGATGGCACTAACCAATCTAAGTGGATGGAAGCATTTTGGTTTTAGGAGTTGAGGAACTAATCTGAGTAGATGGAAACATCTATAAGAGTCTATTCGTAAAAGCACAGAGCTCAGGTGTTAGAAATAACATGATAGTTTCGCCATATCTCGTTGAGTCCTTTTCACTTCTGTTTTTATTTTATTTTCTTTTTAAAATATGTTTCTCTAAGTGATTAGGTGGGGCTCAAGATTCAAGTTGTTACCACTGCTAGGGTGTAATAGAGTGATTGAGATACTAAAAAAAAAAAAAAAAAAAAAACAAGACCAATCGGAATAAATTTTAACACTTGGATAGTAATATGTGTGTGTTCTCCCTGTCTCCGTCGCCTAAACAAGCGTGGAATGCAGGATCCACGGGAATTACCATGTAATCTGCTGACAAGAAGCATGCGCTTGGATCCACAAGATCTAATCATGTTGTTAGTTCTAAATAAATAAATAAATAAATAATAAATGTGTGTTCAATAAATCGACCGCTGGTTCCCTTGTATATGCCAGACGAGTTGATCTAGAATTAGGATTATCGACCACTGGTCCCCTTGTATATGCCAGTTGTGTTGACATTATTCAGACCGGTATCTCAGTCCATTAGGATAGGTTCATCTTGGCAGAGAGGCCTTCAGATAGATATGAGAAACACCGTTCACCTTAAAACCTTCTATGTTTTTCTATACATCCATCTTCTTGATCTTTTCATGTGTTTAGTTTGACTCCGGATTTGATGTCCATAGTGCGACTATCTGAGTAGAGATCTGTCACTTATATATGAATTTAGTATGCTTGAGTGCAAACTCATGTACAACAATTGGAATTTCGCATCAGGGTACTTCCTCCCGTAATCAATAAGTATGCCAACCAAGGAGGTTCTTTAGTGCCATTACAAGGTTCTGTGTAGATAGCTAGGGTATGGAGTAAAGGTTTTGTGGGTACACCTCTGGTAAACCCTCCCGAGACTATAACTCGGCCACTAGGGCCACCTAGGGGTTCAAAGGCTTGTTGCACACGCTAAGTGCAATCACGATGCCTGCGCAAGTGAGTTAGGATTTTATTTTGTAGATTAAATTTTCTCGGGACTAGCAAATAATAAGTTTGGGGGTATTTGATAGACGCATTATTGTGTCTAATATATCTCAATTGTATATATTGTTAGTGTTCGATTTTGTATTTATTTTGTTATTTTATGTCTTTGTAGGTATTTTTAGAGAAATAAGCTCTTGCGGTGAAATTGACTCGAAAAGTGATGTTTTACACCCCAGGATAGAGTACTAAAGGCACCCCAGATATGCACCGGAAGCACCCCAAAAATGTGTCGGAGGAACCCCGGAAAAATTACTATCTACCCCCAAAAAATTACTAAAGGCACCCCAAGGGAATGTGTTATTCGGGATCCAGCAACGGATAAGGGGCGACCATGGATAAGGGGTGACTTTCTTCACAAAATTCGAATTTTGTGTTTTGGCGGGAAAATAAACTTACTTCTCTGGCAGATTTTCGATCGATTTTTGGACGTGATTTATTGAGATTCAATCCCTGAAACTAAATGGGTAGACGTGATATGACCATAGAAAGCTATTATGGGTGTCTGTTTGGATTAGAATTGGCTGTAATCATCGCGTGGAGCAAAACAGAGTTACACACATTTTCATGGGATAACATGAATTACACTGAGTTTGATGCGTGTAATGCACGAGTTTGGAGTGTGTTGGATCGTAATGGATATAAATAAGGAGATTTGACTTCTAAAAACGCGTGGAGGAGCTAAACAGAGAAAGAAAATCTTGATTATTCCCGTACCATGAATAAAAGATATTGTTAATATTTTGGAATTAATGGAGGAGATTCAACGCCTGTTTTAGGTATAAATAGAGTCCCTGGGAGACTTAAAAGTGTGTGGAGAGTTTAGGAGTTGAGGAGAGCTCAGGAGCGAGAAATCACGAGTTGCAGAAACTCGGGTTCTGCTGCTGCTGATGATGATGAACATCAAGAACACGAAGAACAACACTTGCTTAAGACAGTCGCTGAAAACTGTCGAATATTTACGGAAATGGGTAGCACTTTTCCAGCGACTTCGGAATAGTGACTACAACACTTTTATTATATCGTTCATTTTGTGACGCTTTTCGTGCGTCACAAAATCATGTTTTTCACTATTTTCTCCATTTTCACCATTGTAAACACTTTTTGAGAAAATAAAAAATATTTTGAGAGTGTCTATAATATGAGGAGCAAAACCCCAACACTGGGACGATGGAGGAGGCCGAACTTCATACATGGGTAAATTTATTTTACTCTTTTTTATGACTTTTGCACTAATATTAATTGAAATATGATTTTGATTAATTAGTTTTTATTTTATTAGATGGGTCATGCTTACTTAGATGTTTGATGTCCCATGCTTACGATTTATAACTAATGTTTTTAGAATCTACCTTGGCAAGAATAAGAGTCCATGTGTACATTTCTTGAGATAAAATTGTCGAGAATAAAAAATTGAACCTTATGTTATGAAGATTGTCCGAATCCTTAGTTCCAGTACCTCTTGCACCATTTATAATATTATTGTATATTTTTATTAAATTTAAAAACTCGAATCTTCACAAGTCTTAGAGTTCGAATCCTATTTACCACTACTACAACAAAGTTGAAATCACATCACCTTATAAGTAAAAGCCTACCCTCTTGGCCATCTCAAAATTGATCCTAGGCATGTCAAATTTAATCTTGGGCATGAGGATGTAAGCAAAAGCCTACGGTCTTGGTCATCTCAAAATTGATCCTAGGCATGTCAAATTTAATCATGGGCATGCAAAATTCAATCTTGGGCATTGGCATATAAGCAAAAGCCTACGGTCTTGAGCATCTAAAAATTGATCCCAGGCATGTAAAGTTTAATCTTGGTTATGGACATTTAAGAAAAAGCCAATGGTCTTGGGCATCTCAAAATTGATCCTAGGCATGTAAAATTTAATCTTGGGCATGGACATTTAAGCAAAAGCCTACGGTCTAAGGCATCTCAAAATTAGATCCTGGGAATGACAAATTTAATCTTGGGCGTTGCCATGTAAGCAAAAGCCTACCCTCTTCGCCATCTAAAAATTGATCCTAGGCATGTAAAATTTAATCCTGGGCATGGAAAATTTAATCTTGGGCATGGGCGTGTAAGCAAAAGCCTACGGTCTTGGGTATCTCAAAATTGATCCAAGGCATGTCAAATTTAATATTGGGCATGGGCATGTAAGCAAAAGCTTACGGTCTTGGGCATATCAAAATTTATCCTAGGCATGTCAAATTTAATCTTGGGCATGGGCATGTAAGGAAAATCCTATGGTCTTGGGAATCTCAAAACTGATCCCGGTCATGTCAAATTTAATCTTGGGCATGGGCATGTAAGCAAAAGCTTACAGTCTTTGGCATCTCAAAATTGATCATAGACATGTCAAATTTAATCCTGGGCATGGAAAATATAATCTATGGCGTGGGCATGTATGTAAAAGCTTGCGTTATTGGGCATCTCAAAATTGATCCTAGGCATGTAAAATTAAATCTTGGGCATGGACATTTAAGAAAAACCCTACGGTCCTGGGCATCTCAAAATTGATGTCGGGCATGATAGATTTAATCTTGGGCATGGCCAAGTAAGCAAAAGCATATGCTCTTGGGCATCTCGAAATTGATCTAAGGCATGTTAAATTTAATCCTGGGCATGGAAAATTTAATCTTTGGCATGGGCATGTAAGCAAAAGCCTACGGTCTTGGGCATCTAAAAATTGATCCTAGGCATGTCAAATTTAATCTTGGGCATGGAGATTTAAGAAAAATCCTACGGTCTTGGGCAACTCAAAATTGATCATGGGCATGAAAAATTTAATCTTGAGCATGGGCATGTAAACATAAACCTACGGTCTTGGGAATCTAAAAATTGATTCTCGGCATGTCAAATTTAATCCTGGGCATGTAAAATTTAATCTTGGGCATGAGCATGTAAGCAAAAGCCTATGGTTTTGGGCATCTAAAAAATCATCCTAGGCATGTCAACTATAATCCTGGGAATGTCAAATTTAATATTGGGCATGGGGATGTAAGCACAAGCTTACGGTTTTGGGAATCTCAAAATTGATCCTAGGCATGTCAAATTTAATCTTGGGCATGGACATTTAAGAAAAAGCATACTGTCCTTGGCATCTCAAAATTGATCCTGGGCATGAAAAATTTAATATTGAGCATGGGCATGTAAGTATAAACCTATGGTCTTGGGAATCTAAAAATTGATCCTCGGCATGTCAAATTTAATCATGGGCATGTCAAATTTAATCTTGGGCATGGGCATGTAAGAAAAAGCCAATGGTCTTGGGCATTTCAAAAATCATCCTAGGCATGTAAATTTTAATCCTAGGCATGTCAAATTTAATATTGGGAATGGGGATGTAAGAAAAGGCTTATGGTCTTTGGCATCTCAAAATTGAATCTAGGAATGTAAAATTTAATCTTGGTCATGGGCTTGTAAGCAAAATCCTACGGTCTTGGGAATATAAAAATTGATCCTAGGCTTGTGAAATTTTATCTTGGGCATGGGCATGTAAGCAAAATCTTACGGTCTTGGGCATCTCAAAATTGATCCTAGGCATGTCAAATTTAATCTTTGGCATGGGCATGGAAGCAAAATCCTACGGTCTTGGGCATCTCAAAATTGATCCTAGACATATCAAATTTAATCCTGTGCATGGAAAATTTAATCTATGGCGTGGGCATGTAAGTAAACGCCTACGGTCTTGGGCATCTCAAAATTAATCCTAGGCATGTAAAATTTAATCTTGGGCATGGACATTTTAGAAAAACCCTATGGTCTTGGGCATCTAAAAATTGATGTCGGGACGAACAGATTTAATCTTGGGCATGGCCATGTAAGCAAAAGCATATTCTCTTGGGCATCTCAAAATTGATCTAAGGCATGTTAAATTTAATCCTGGGCATGGAAAATTTAATCTTTGGCATGGGCATGTAAGCAAAAGCCTACGGTCTTGGGCATCTCAAAATTGATCCTAGGCATGTCAAATTTAATCTTGGGCATGGAGATTTAAAAAAAAGCCTACGGTCTTGGGAAACTCAAAATTGATCCTCGGCATGTCAAATTTAATCTTGGGCATGGGCATGTAAGCAAAAGCTTACAGTCTTTGGCATCTCAAAATTGATCCTAGGCTTGTCAAATTTAATCTTGGGCATGGGCATGGAAGCAAAATCCTACGGTCTTGGGCATCTCAAAATTGATCCTAGACATATCAAATTTAATCCTGGGCATGGAAATTTTAATCTATGGCGTGGGCATGTAAGTAAAAGCCTACGGTCTTGGGCATCTCAAAATTAATCCTAGGCATGTCAAATTTAATCTTGGGCATGGACATTTTAGAAAAACCCTATGGTCTTGGGCAT
>JAJJMB010008396.1:0-14838 GCA_023531105.1 Papaver atlanticum | reverse complement strand
CACCAACTGGTAATACCTGCATTTTATCTGATGACTTGTATTCATCAAATCTGAATATCAAGTATTGGGTTTGGGTTGATTCAAGGATAATGACCTCTGTAAGCAGTCTTTGGTAAATCCTGAAAATTTATGGGTCACCACTCATTTTTTTATTTATTTTTTCACTTCCAGATCTGCAGACCAAATTTAGATTTGGCCTTTAGAGTTGGCCTAGACCACTTCGATTTTAGAGTTGACCAAATTTTGATTACGGTTGCCCATACCATTTTTGTTTGTCGTATTCATTAAATCATGATTCTTTTTGAAAAGTGGTTTAGGGGTATTTGAGAAAGAGATACCTTCACCAGGTTGGGCAGTTATCATTCCTTGTTTATGAAGATTGCTTGTTTGTTTTCTAGATTTGGCTTAATGCGGCGATTGGGGATTGCATTGCACATTAGGGGCTTGATGGGATGTGGTGCAAAATGCCTGCAACTCTTTTGTTTGTGGTGGTTTAGTGGACAGCTTTGGAAACCTCAATGGCATATTAATTTTAATGTTATGCAACTTGAAGCTTAAGTGGGACATGAGATGATGGTATTTTAGAGATGGCTTAAGTAAGTCGATATATGGACGCACCACGAATCAGCTGTAGGAATAGAATTCAAATTCCTTTTTTTCCTTGGAATCTGCACAGGCTTAATAGGATTGCGCCCAGGAATTCCTTGGACCTCCATGGTATAAGTGGAAAGATGCCCATCTCCTATCTTTTAATCTTTAATATATGATGATCATCATGTTCAAGTAAAGATGCTATCTTCACCTGATGGGGGTCATCGTCTGACTATCATTGACATGTTTAGCATAGATTTCTTTTCGTAATAGTGCATAGCTGGATCTTATATATTGTTTATAGTTCTGAAATTTTATGGGTTTCCTCCTTTCTCACTTTTGAATCTGGTACTCTGACGTGGAAGAGGCGTCGAGGATTTTGGATCAAAGGTGTTTTGGAAACGTTGTGGATATTGAATTGGGTTGTTTCTGGAACTTTTTGCAGATCCCGTTCGAGGTCCAAGTCGCCAGTACTCTCTGTAAGTAAAAACTTCAAATGCTTTGAGTAAACTTATATTGTTTCTCTCCCCTATTCTCTACTAAACTTGTTATTGTTTCTCTCCCCTATTCTCTACTAAACTTATCTTTTTGCAGCCTCGCCGCAAACATGTGAGTAAAAGCCCTAAAAAGCGGAGTCCCAGTCGTAGCAAGAGCCCCATCAAGAACAAGAGTCGAAGTGCTAGCCCGAGCTAAAAACAATATCAGGTGTGGGACACCAACTGGAAACATATTGTTATCTATTTCCCCTTTTGGTTCTGCAATGTGCTTAATCTTTCTGGAAATTGACAACTGTTTTCCTGTCTGACAGGTCAGGGGCATCATTGTTACCAACTGAAGAACCTAAGAAGTCACAGAATGAATAGTGGAAACTCTTATTGAGAGTAGCATACTCTTTTGTTGTTTTTAATTGTATTCTGGATTTCTGATATTTGAGAGTTAAGTTTGAATTTTTTTTATGGAACTGAACCAGTTTTTTTGCACTGTCTAATGTAATACTGCAAACATAATTATCAAACTTTCTGTTGCTAATATATATCATGTGGAACTTCAGAGTTCAGACCCTTATACTGGACTTTTAACCTTGATCTGTATGGTTATAAATAATGAAAATCGGCTGACTAATTTATTTTTTTAAGGAGATGCAATGCGAAAATACAAGTAGATTACGCAGCAGTTCATTCACACAAACACAGAATGCACAAATCTGTAGCACAACCCATGTATTGTTACAAGTAGATTATGCAGCATTGGATGATAGAAGGCTTAATCTGTAAATAGTGCAGCCATGTAATGGTTACAAGATTATGCGGCATTCCATGCCTTCACAATCCATGGAATGCCTTCACACAATCCGTTGGTTGTAGCATTCCATGCCTTCACACAATCCATAGCACAACGAACGTAAACTTAATTGTGCACATATAATTAAACAAAATCTCCAACTTGGCTTTCTATTTTTTACCATGACCATAAATACAAGGCAAAGCGTAGGCTAGTTAATGGCTGTATTAAGGAATGTCTCACGGACAAAAAAGTCATTGCATTCAAGAGTTTTTAGGCTATTTGATTTAACTATGTACGCTTCATTCCCTTAGTAATGTGGTCTACTGGTCTATACTCTTGTTTAGTTGTGTGTACGAGGCACATTGGTCTGAATTTTCAAATAATCAAGTTGTGACTCGTGACCCCTATATCCATCACCGGTCCTTCACAAATCAGGTTAAGCCATGACTTCAGTGTTTTCACTGTCAAATCAAAAGGGAAAAAGAAAAAAAAGGGAAAAAGGGTTCTATAGGTTTCTCTTAGTGTGGTATACCGGTTGGGAACAGCACAACAATCACCAGTCACCCAAAAATACACTACACCCGTTATGTGAGAAATGTATCATTTTATATCTTCAGGCCATGATATTACAGGAGGCCAAAATCATCACACCGTGGCTCGACTGCCAAATGGATCGTTTCGAGTTTCTTTGGGGCCACTTAACAGTATAATAGTCTGTTGGAGTATAAAACCCAACATACATCACTTTTTAAACATATATTCCAAGTTCTCAAGCACTAAAAAGTTTTCGGCGTCATCGATTGAAAGGATGCATCTGACCAGGAGGATGAGGGTGTGACGACGTCCTCTCTGATCCATGCCTGTGCCAATGGCCATTAGCCCTGATCCCAGGTTCTGATCCATCCGCAGCCAGATGAGGAGGAGGCCACCAACTCAATTCTCTATCTACCGGAACCAGAGGGAAAGGGGCAAAACGATCTCGTTCCCACGCATAAAAATGGCTGTGTGTTGGATTAACTGATTCTTGTAGATTCCTGCCAGAAGAGCCTGAAGGCGGTAACATATAGAAGTTGCCGCCATGTTCTGAAGAAGATGGTGGTTGCGTTACAGGAGGTGCTCCCCTCGGACCATTGGATCTTCTGACATTTGAAAACATTGGTACCCGAGGATGGAATTGTGGCTGGTGGTGGTGCTGATGAACACCTTCAACCCGATCATGAACGCGAGAGCTGACGCCTGCGTACGGGGGTACCATTGAGGGCATGATGGATGTTCCAGCTCTAGAACCAGAACTGCAAAGCAAAGTTAATATTTAGTAATGTCAAACACAATATTATACTGTTTGTATATAAGTTGTATATAAGTATTTGTGCAAACATAAAATTTATCAGATACTACTAAAGAGGAGCGGGTTTTGTTTAAAGAATTGGACCATTGAAACTCACCCTTGATCAACAAAAAACGGATGTACCGACCCTGATCTTGGTGGACCGTCTGAATCACCCCTAGAAGGTCTTATGGCAGCAGATGGAATTGAGCCCTGATCAGCAGCTCCGACATGGCTGCTAGTTGCAGAATAGGGAGGTGAATGATGGTCCCAAACTTGGTAATGGATATCCCCTGCAGGAAATCGATGAGAACTTGAGATTTCATTTGGTCCAGATGGGCCAGTCCATTGATGATTGAAACTAGGAGTACTGTTAACCCGCTCGTTGGAGTTTGTGGATGATGATAGAAGTGGTTGAAAGACGGCAACATAAGGGCATGAACGGGAACCTGATGATACCGTTGCATGTTCGGCTAAGACGGCGTTATGTCCAAGTAGATCATGAACTGCATTAAAGGACATTGACAACTTCTTCATATTAAAGTTCAAAAAGAATAACAGCATATTCTTCAGATACAAACAGTTGTCCGAGAAGATCATGAACTTACAAATAGTTGTCGGCGACTCCCTGTCCCTGCAGGATTCAAAGCAAGAATGTCAGAGGGGACGAATAGCTATTTGTAGTTAAACTTAGGTGGGTGTTATTGGATATTTTAACTAAAAACTGTAAGTACTGAACTTGTTATTCTAATGTCCCAGATAATCTATGATCTTTGACTGTAAAAGCCGGCGATAGACATAACGATGAAAATATGACTGTAACTGGACAATTTTCTAGCGAGAAGTTTGCTTCATTCAGCTTATCGAGAAAAATGCTGCAATTTATAATTGTTTTGACTAAATATTCATATTATATTCTAGTGAATGCTTCATGCACATATAGTTTCAAGGACAATTTGAGCTTAACATCTCAAAGTGAAAATATGTATGATTTAACCCCATGCCAAAAAGCATACTTACTCATACGATGAAGAAATAGGAGTCAATCCACGAAACGGGCACCAGTGAACTCCATATGGCTGCAAACACAGTTAATAAATATTACAAATAAAGCGCATGCTAAATATGTGGCAGAAAAATGAAAAATCTTGGATAATTAAGTCCTGCTGTGACGAGGTCACCCTCGTGACATCTACCGTAAGGGTGCACCTTATGGCCCTTGGATATTATATCATAGTTTTATACATATCTCGATAGAGAATTTAGAAACTAAAATATACATTTATTCTTTTTCATTATTTTTTTACATCCTACATTTAATTTTCTTTGCTATGTATAGTGCATAAAGCAAATCAAAGAATGAACTTTTCCATGAGAATAGGGGCCTATTCTGTTTTTTAGAATGTGGAAGAAGATCCGTTTAACGTTTATAATGAAGACATTGAAAGAATTAATCATATAAGAAAACGCCTAAATTCCCTAACTTTCAAACAACATTACCACTTCCTATCTCCCACACACAATGTAATCCACTCTTGACTTTCAAACTCAAATGCTCGATGACAAGTTCATAATTCGTACTATCTTCCATTGTTATCTTTTTCCCCATCTTACTTTTCCTTCGCTAACTAATCTCGATCAAGGAACCAAAGCTGGTCCTGTAATCTATGGTCTTGTAATAAGATTTTGAGTATGTATTAGCATCAGAAACAGAACAAGATATGCTTTTATTCTCAAGGTCCAAAAATTAGTTTATTAGATTTGCTAAAAGGATTAATGTGTAAATAAAATGAAATATAGGATATAAGAAATAACTCAATAAGAAGAAAGATAACTTTTGCCTCGGGATATGTACACATTTATGATGCAAAATCCAAGGGCCATAAGGTGCACCCTTATGATAACTGTCACGGGGGTGACCTCGTCACAACAGGGCTCAAGAACGTAGCAAACATCCTAATTTCCATATATCCTGAGATATCACAATGTCTGCATAAGGCTAGGCTTAGCCTTACCCCCTAGGATAAATTATAAGGTAATGTTTTCAGAAAAAGGATAGCTAGTACAATCAAACGCCACTGCTAATAAACATGAGTCAAACGTACTAATTCTTACCATTTCAGAATAAGTTAGATCATAAAGATCATCGTCATGCGCCCAGTCAACTAGGTTAAACTCAGAAAATGACGATGAATGAGAGCCATGTGTAAACTGCCAATGTCCTTTCTCAGTTTTACGACAATTTGGGCACTGCATCACTCCCCCCCTTAGAATTAAACATGGAACCAATGCAGTCTGAAAGAAATCATGACATTAAACAATTAGCACATCCGACTAAAGATAAGAGAGATGCAAAATAATTTGTCTAGCGGAGAATAATGGTCGGAAAACATGTCTTAAATATAATAAGTATATATAACACTTAGCTAATACACAAATCCTGAAGAAAAAAATGGCACGCACAAAGCAAACTCTTTCATATAGCTAACTTAATGTCCCTAGCAAGAAACAAGAAGTGCCTATTAACGACCAGAAAAGCGCTGTGCAATAGTTAAGAATTTAACATATAAGTCCTTCTCAACAGATTACCAAATGCTGAATCCTGAATGCTGAACTTATGTAAATCCATTCCATAAAGGTATATTTACTAACTTTAACCTCATATTTAGAATCAGTATATTGTCCCTATCAGAAACCTTGTATTGATCCCGTAAACTTAGTCCCTTCAATTTTAGCATTTCTCAGATATATCAGGCTTCTGTATCAGGTTCCCAGTTTCCCATTTATGTACGAATTAGGTTGCATAACCAACCCTTATAATAAGAAGAGCTCTTATCAGTCCATGAGCCTTCAAGTTTACATCATCATAAGTTCAAGATTACGAAAGTGAACACCTTCTTTGTGTAACCTAATCTTAAGAATCGGGATCAGATCACGATGACAACAAGCTAGTATTATCAACTCAAGTAGGTGCCAATGCATCATCGAACCCCAGCACGGGAATCAACTATCAATCAATTCAGTCTTAATCCCAAAATCTAAGCAATTACATTAAAATTCACATGCCCAGAAGAAAAACCCACAAGTCATTTTTAGCAAATTCCAATAAAAAACACAATTTCAGCTGCAAATAAACAAAAATCCAGAAATTGAGCTCACCCAGATGAAATTCATGACCACATTGAAGAATCGCCCTTGATCTGTCTCCCCTTTTATTCAAAACCTCATCAAGACAAATTGAACATGAAACTGAAGATGATGAATTATCTAACATCTCCTCACCACCACTTCCCTCATCTACCATGAGGTCAGTACCACCACCCCCACCCCCTAATCCCATAATATTATTTCAATGTTTCAGAAAATTTCACCTCTGAAAAGCCCCTTTGAATCTCATACCAAAAGACTCAAAATCTCTAACTTTTTTTCAACAAATAATTTACCCTTCGAACCTTGAAGATCAAAGATCATTCCTTTACAATTGCGTAGGTGAAAATCTGAAATAAATGTTTTTTTTTTTGTTTTTTTTTTTTAAGTTGTGCCCTATCTTTGTATCGTCATCCGACCGGATGGCCTTAAATTATGACAGTTTTCTTCTTAACAATGATCAGAATTCATTGTAAAAAGACTGAAATACTCTTTGCAGAAATCAGCGATCGTGATTTGATAGTGGTTGTGAAATGAGTGTTGGATGGTTGGGATTTTATGGTGGTTGTAAACGCAAGTCAATTTTTTGTGATTGCTTTATCCTAACATCCTGAACTGTACATATATACTGCAAATATTATTTCTTTTGTAAATTTAAATCGAAAGTTTTGTATTACTTCTTTCATTCTAACAAGGATCTGATATTGCAGAGTAGTTGGAACATTACTATAATTTTTTCAATATTTGACACTAACACAAGGTTCGCTATTACTGTGATTCTAATTAATAGGAACGGACTTGATACCCTTACAATGATACCCTAACAATAACATGTTCACTACCCAATATCTAGCTAACAATAATATGTTTATTACCCAATCTCTTTATAAGCCTCTTTAAGGGATTTGCAAGCTTCTCCAAGGACTCATCTAATTACCTACAAATATTTACATGAAATGATTCCAACAGCTGAAAAGACTTTATAGACTCACTGGCATACGCTATTAATGTTCTCTTTGCTCTCAACAAAATGAAACATTGGAGCATACATTCTCTATTGTCCTTTTGCTAGGAGTGGTGTGATTTGAACCAAACCACAACCTTTTTCTCACTTAGCATATATCATTTATTTGTTAAGCAGTGGATGTTAGTGTTGTGATTACACAACAACTAAACAATTAGTGAAGTGAAAAGAAGGATTAAATGAAAAGAAGAATCTCAAATCCGAATGGATATCGAGCCAAATCTATGTTCATGAAGAACGCAGCCACAATTTCTATTTTATTAACTTTCTCATAACTTGGAAATGAGTTTATCTTACTGCATAAATATCCAATGATTAACCCTAATGCATCAGCAATGGATAAAAGGCATGTGTCCTCTATCAAACGGACACAGTTATTCAACTAACTAATAATTGGAAATGATTAAACACACCCAGGTAAATACTATGAGCAGTCACAGTGACAGCCCTCTGCTCATCACACTGTGAAATTGGTTAAACGGAAGAGCCTTTGTCAAACTCAAATCACGTTGTTAGAAAAGAGTTGTTACCGAACAGATTTGTTGTTCTTTTACTGTTTGGAATACGAACCAAAGGAATTGTTCCAAGTGCGTGACTTATTAACAAGTTGGAGGCGCAGAGATACTGAGGAAACTAGGTGAACTATAGGTTTAGTTGCTTGGTCTCAACTATACGAAGTTGGTTTGATTTTGTATAGCGGCTTAATTATGAGAGTATTCAATTCTGGACTAGGTCCCGGGGTTTTTCTGCATTTGCGGTTTCCTCGTTAACAAAATATTGTTGTGTCATTTACTTTTATTTTCCGCAATTATAATTGTTGTTATTATAATTTAAAGTAAATTACACAAATGTTAATTCCTATTTTACTTGATAGACAATCCCTAGAGTTTGGTTAAGTCCGAACCTATTATCAAGTAAACATACTTCGTTGTTGTATTGTCTCGATCTTGTATCCATAGTCAATCACACAAGTTATCTTGTTGTCGTATTGTCTCGATCTCGTATCCATAGACGATCACACGAAGTGTGAACCGATTAGTTGTATTGTCTGACTGATCACTTTCGGAGAAAGGACTTATAGGTGGAAAAGTTTTAGATTGAGGTATATTTGGGTACCCTCGTCTTTTCATTTTCTGCTCCAGAAAATATTTAATACTCTGGTGATCATTTCTGATAGTGAACTTGTGTCCCTGTAAATATTGTCTCCATCTTTGTACAGCCATGACAATTGCAAGAAATTCTTTTTCATAAGTAGATAGTGCCATTGCTCTTGGACCTAGTGGTTTGCTGAAGAAAGCAATTGGTCTCCCTTCCTGAATTAAAACTGCACCAAGACAGCTGTCACTAGCATCACTCTCCACTATGAATGGCTTACTAAAGTCTGGGAGGGATAAAACAAGAGTGTTGGTCATTGCTTGTTTGAGCTGAGTCAAGGCAGTTGTAGCAGCTGGACTCCATTAAAAAGAATTTCTATTGAGAAGACTTGTTAGAGGTTTACTGATGGAGCTATATCCTTGCACAAAATTCCTGTAATATCATGTGAGTCCAAGAAAGCCGCTTAACTCCTTGATGGTTTTAGGTAATGGCAAATCCTTCATGCAGGCAATCTTATTTGGATATGCACACACATCTTCAACTATAATGATATGACCAAGATACTCCAAAGAAGGTTGTCCAAAACAACATTTGGACATCTTAGCAAAAAGTTGATGATGTCTGAGAAGATAAAAAACTGTCTTGAGATGTTCTAAATGCTCAGCCATGCTGGAGCTATAAATAAGGATGTCATCAAAAAAGACCAGAACAAATTTTCTCAAATAAGGTTGGAAAATTTCATTCATGGGTGCTTGAAATGTGGCAGGAGCATTTGTTAGACCAAAAGGCATAACTTTGAATTCATAATGACCTTGAAGAGTTCTAAATGCTGTTTTGAAAATGTCCATTTCATGTACTTTAATATGATGATAGCCAGCTCCAAGATCAATCTTGGTGAAAATTATTGCCCCTTTTAGCTCATTTAGTAATTCATCCACAATGAGTATAGGATACTTATCTTTAATAGTGATGCTGTTGAGCTTCCTATAATCCACACAAAATCTCAAAGAATTTTCCTTCTTCTTGACCAAAAGGATTGGAGAAGCAAAAGGATTGTGGCTAGGATGAATAATACCAGAGTCAAGCGTGTCATGAACAATTTTTTCAACTGCATATTTTTGTATGCATGGGAATTTGTAAGCTCTCTGGTTAATAGGAGTTGAAAGAGGTTGTAATGGAATTTTATGATCTAAATTCCTTTTAGGTGGAAGTTGGGTAGGTTCTTGAAATATATCATTGAAATCTTGTAATAAGGGAATGAAAGGTTCAGGAGTGACTGTAGGTGTAGTGGTTGCATAAATAGAAAATAAGTGACCTATAATACCATGAGTGATTTTTGAAAAAAAAAATCTTAACTGCTGAACCACTCATCATGAGTAAGGAAGTGTTTGGAGTAGCTCTTGTAAGGTGATTTTCTTATTACGATGCTTAAAAGAAATGCACAAATTAGAGAAGTTAAAGAGCACATCACCCAATTTTCTGAGCCAGTCAGCTCCCAGTACAATATCACAACCACCTAATGGAAAAATACTCAAGTCTTCCATAAATTGGTGGCCCCGCGTGCTCCATTGAAACTGAGAACACATACCAGTGCTGACAGTTTTGTCTCTATTAGCAATAGTAACCATCATTGGGGCAGTAGATGTAACTGGACAATGAAGTGAAGAGACTAAATCACTATCAATGAAGCTAGTGGTGCTACCTGAGTCAATCAATATTGAAACCTTGTGTTTATGTAGAATTCCAGGAATTCTTATGGTATCCCCTGTAGCAGAGCCTGTGAGAGCATGTAATGATATCTCAATGTCAGACTGGCTTGGTGATTCTACAACCTCTTCAAAGATTTCTTCTTCTTCTTCTGGCTCTAGTGACTCAGACTGATCCATTTGGAGCATGAATAGTTTTTGCTGCATCACAGTTGTAACAAAGTCCTTGATCTCTTCTTTTTTCCATCTCCTCTGGAGTAAGTCTTTTAATAGTTGGACTTGTAGTGGTTGGTTTAAGTTGAGAATTGAAAAAATATTTTGGAGTGGTTGGTGCAGATTTAGGGGATGTGAGATTGGGTTTTTGATAGGACTTGGGAAAACCCTATATGTAATAACCATCTCCGAAATAACCCTATATGTAATAACCCTGTGTAGTCTTGAACTCTGAAATGGAAGAGGCCACCGTCGCCTGTGATTACTCATCTAATGAGACCATGCCATCGATCTTGGATACAACATCACCTCTGTCCATTCCCTGAACTTCTGAACGTTGGCCACCAATTGTACTCAACTCAAAACCCATCTTCAAATCACAACTAAATACTTCTTCCATGTATACACGGCAACCACAAACACCATCGTAGTCTGCAATTACCTCCACCAGTTCACCCTTTTGTCGGACTTAAACTTCATCTTCTTGCATGTTTGAGACATCACCCATCTAACATCAAGAACATACACCACCACCATGAGAATACCAAACACCTCACTGCCATCAGCAAATGAATCCCTCTTTTCTGCAATTAAATCTATGAACAATCGTATTCATTTTGTATTCAAACATTAGCCATTCTACCATTTTATTCTAACCAAGAAACCCCATCTGCTGTCGCTGTTGTAGTGCTCATTTCTCAACTAGATTTCACCTAATTTCAGTCGCCATTGTTGTTGTTGTGCAATCGAGACAGGGACAATGATGCTCAAACTATTTGTTCGATAAGAACATGAAATGCTTTCTCTTGCTTTGTTATGAAATGAAATGGGAGTGTGAGAGTCGGACACGTCCCATCTTTCTTCCTTTTAACTCCTTTAGCCGACTCCTAACAGTACAAGCCCACTTTGAGTAGTAAAGTTCCACTTATTGTTTGCCCACCACTGGAATCCAGGTGCTTGGACTTTCATAAGAGATATCAATTTCTTTTCCTTCCATATGAATTGAGAGGAAGTAATTTAAGTGGCAGCCAACTCAAGCACATAACAAAGCTCGTCTATTCGTCGCCTTTGGCAGCATTTTGTTGTTTTTGTTGTAAACGCCATCTTAAGCTTCTTTCGCCATATATTCCGCCAATGATCGGATTTACTTGTACTTTCTACAAAAGCACTAAAATAGTGTTAATTAGCCAAATATCGAGTTCTTGCTAATATAAATATGGGCATAATATGTAGCATTTACGTGCTTATCAGTTTTGGTGGAAAGTTAGGTGAAGAGTATTGTCTGTTGGAATGAAAAGAGGTGTTGAATGTTTTGGTGAAAGGTTTAGTGGCTGCAGCTGCTAGATTAATCTTTTTCTCTTGTAGTCTGGCCAGAGAAAAATCTTCAGATAGTGTTTGAGGATGAAACATGGACACAGATTTACCTATCTCATCCTTCAACCCACTAAGAAAACTCATAACGAAATATCGTTCATCAAGAGAGGGATTCATGTTAAGCATTAAAGCTTTCAAGTACTCAAGCACCTCATAATAGTCATCAAAGGTTGAGGTCTGAATAAGCTTATTGAAACTACCCACATAAGTCTTGGGTTTTCAAATCTAGTACATATATGTTTAGCTAAATCCTTCCATTACAAACCACTTTTCAGCCTTACCTTCAAGATAGATTGCAGCAATGTCTTCCTTCTTATGCTCCTCGATGTTGTTGAGATGAAAATATCTTTCACTCTTTTGAATCCATCTCCTTGGGTTATCACCATCAAACCATGGAAAATCCAACTTAGGTATACGATAAGGTTGATGCTGAAAGTTTTTGAAAGGAGGATTAGTAACAAAAGCAGTTTCAGTACTTCCATTTGTATGAGCTTCACCTGATGTTTCAGGACATGAATGATGTTGGGGATTGATTTGATTCAATAATTGAAGCACATTATCTTTTAATGAATCAATTTTGGTAGAAAGATCTGTGGTTGATTGAGTTAAATCAGATCTAAGTTTAGCGATTTTTGTTGTGTTATGATCTGTCTTATCACTAACATCTTTCAAAATCATGGTGAATTTTTTTTGGACTGATTTTGAAGGAATTCTCGAACGGCTCTGATGCCAATTATTGTAATTACACAACAACTAAACAATCAGTGAAGTGAAAAAAAGGATAAAATGAAAAGAAGAATCTCAAATCCGAATGGATCGAGCCAAATCTGTGTTCATGAAGAACGCAGCCACAGTTTCTATTTCATTAACTTTCTCACAACCTGAAAATGAGTTTATCATACAACATAAATATCCAATGATTAACCCTAATGCATCAGCAATGGATAGAAGGCACGTGTCCTCTATCAAACGGACAGAGTTATTCAACTAACTAATAATTGGAAATGATTAAACACACCCAGCTAAATACTATGAGCAGTCACAGTTACAGCCCTCTACTCATCACACTGTGACAGTTAAGACTGGCATAATAAACCTGCACCATGAGGAGATGAAATGTGAAATTATGATGCATGGTATGTTACTATAGCTCGGAACATTTGAAACTCCAGATGTGATAAATTGTTTATAAAAATCACACATATCTATTATTAACTGATACACTTTCAGAGACGGAATGAAGGCTGAAGATGAAGAGAAATAAGGAACCTCCAACATCTAGGGGAACAAACCAGAGTATCCAAAAACTAATCAAACTTGGCTCCATCCATAACTTATGAGAATTTATTATAAAATGACTGAAATGTTCTATTTAGAAATCAGCAATGGTGATTTGATAGTGGTTGTGAAATGAGTGTTGGATGGTTGGGATTTTATGGTGGTTGTAAATGCCAAGTCAATTTCTTTTTGTGATGGCTTCATCCCTACCGTGCCGGACTGTACATGTATTATGCAAATACTATTTCTCTTGTAAATTTAATGCAAAAAAATTGTATAACAGCTTTCATTCTAACAAGGATGTGATATTAATTCCTCGGTAGTTGGGACATTACTTTAATTTTTTCAAATTTTGACACTAACACAACGCTGGTTATTACTGTGATTCAAATTAATAGGAATAAAATTGATACCCTTAGATGGTATCCAGCTAATCCGGCTAACAATGGTATTTTCAGTACCTAATCTCTTCATAAGTTTATTCAAGGGATTCCAAATCAAAATGGAACATCTCAATGGGAAAATTTTGGCCCTTGCAGGCCTCTCTTAGGATCCATCTAGTTTCCTACAAATGTTTAAACGATATGATTCCAACAACTGAAAGATTCACTGGCATACCTAATCAATATTATCTTTGTTCTCAATAAATGAAACAATAGGGCATACCATTCTCTATTATCTTTTTGCTAGGAGTGGGGTGGTTTACTTCAAACTACAACCCTTTCCCACCTGGCATATACCACTTATTTGTTAAGCAATGGATGTTAGATTGTCATAATAAACCTGCAGGATGAGAAGATGAAATGGGAAATTGGAATGCATGGTGTATTATTATAGTCTAAAGCATCTTTAAAGCCAGGTGCGACAAGTTATTTAGAAAATTCACACTAAATCGATAAGTGACTTATATCCTTGCAGAGAAGGAATAGATGATGAATATGAATAGGAATGATCAACATCAAGGGGAACAAACCAGAGTTTTCAAAAACTGAACCAAATTTTACTCTAGCCACAAAAGGAGAATTTATTATTAAATGACTGAAATGCTCTTTTCAAAAATCAACAATGGTGATTCGATAGTGGTTGTGAAATGAGTGTTGGATGGTTGGGATTTTTTGGTGATTGATACGCCAAGTTAACTTTTTGTGATGGCTTCATCCCTACCATCACTGGACTGTACTGGTATTATGCAAATACTATTTCTTTTGTAAATCTAATGCACAAATTTTGTATTACATCTTTCATTCTAACACGAATCTAATATTGCAGAATAGTCGAAACACTACTCCAATTTCTTCGATCTTTGACACTAACACAACACTGGCTATTATTGTGGTGCAAATTAATAGGAACGAAAGTCGATACCCTTAGATGATATTAATCCATCTAAAAATGGTATGTTCACTACGCAATCTCTTTATATGCCTATTCAAGGGATTCCATATCAAAATAGAATATCTCAATGGGACAAAATTTGGGCTTTACAAGATTCTCATAGGATTCATCTAGTTTCCAACAAATGTTTATATGATATGATTTTCACAGCTGATAGATTTCCTAGAATCACTGGCATACCTAATCAATGTTCTCTTTGCTCTCAACAAAATGAAACACTGGAGCATACCTTTCTTTACTGTCCTTTTGTTAGGAGTGGTGTGGTTTGCTTCAAACTACAATCTTTTCCTACCTGGCATATACCATTAACATGTTAAATAATTGAGGTAAGACTGGCATAATAAACATGCGGGATATGAAGATGATATAGGAAATTGGGATGCATGGTGTAAACCTATGGTCTG
>JAJJMB010008394.1:0-27356 GCA_023531105.1 Papaver atlanticum | reverse complement strand
TCTGCACCTTTTTTGTCTCTAATGTCTAAGGAAAATTCCTGCAACAAAAGGATCCATCTAATCAATCTAGGTTTTGTATCCTTCTTGGAAAGAAGATACTTCAAAGCAGCATGATCAGTGAAGATTATAACCTTAGAACCTAAGAGATAGGATCTAAACTTGTCTAAGGCGAACACAATGGCTAACAGTTCCTTCTCCGTAGTAGTATAGTTCAACTGGGCATCATTCAGAGTTTTGCTAGCATAGTAAATCACATGGAGTAATTTGTTTTCTCGCTGACCTAGCACAACACCAATAGCAAAATCTGAAGCATCACACATGATCTCAAAGGGTAGGTTCCAGTTAGGTGCCTAGACTATGGGGGCGGTAGTGAGTAAAGTCTTAAGCTTCTCAAAAGCCTCTAAACAAGCATCATCAAAGACAAACTTAACATCTTTTGCAAGCAAATTACAAAGAGGTCTAGAAATTAAGCTAAAATCCTTAATGAATCGACGATAAAAACCTGCATGCCCTAAGAATGACCTAATATCTCTTACGGTTTTTGGGACCTGTAAAGTCTTAATAAGGTCAACTTTGGCTTTATCTACCTCTATACCCTTAGATGATACGATATGCCCTAAAACAATTCCTGAACAGACCATGAAATTACATTTCTCCCAATTAAGCACTAAATTCTTCTCCTTACACCTAGTCAAAACTAATGACAGATGATGCAAGCACTCATCAAAAGACGAACCAAATACTGAAAAATCATCCATAAAGACCTCTAAGAACCGTTCTACCATGTCAGAAAATATGCTCATCATACAACGCTGAAAAGTTGCAGGGGCATTACAAAGCCCGAAAGGCATGCGTCTATACGCGAAGGTACCAAAGGGACAGGTAAAAGTAGTTTTTTCTTGGTCTTCAGGGGCAATAACGATCTGATTATATCCGGAGTAGCCATCTAAGAAGCAGTAGTGACTATGTCCAGCTAATCTCTCTAGCATTTGGTCGATGAAAGGAAGGGGAAAGTGGTCCTTCCTAGTGACCTTGTTCAATTTCCTATAGTCAATACAAACACGCCAACCCGTGGTCACTCGAGTTGGGATTAACTCATTGTTTTCATTCTGGACTACAGTAATACCGGATTTCTTGGGGACAACCTGAACAGGGCTGACCCACTTGCTGTCTGAAATAGGGTAGATAATGCCTGCATCTAACAACTTAAGAACCTCGGTTCGAACTACCTCTTTCATATTAGGGTTTAGTCGACGTTGCATCTCCCTAGAAGGTTTGGTTTCTTCCTCTAAATAAATCTGATGCATACAAACTGTAGGACTTATACCCTTAATGTCTGCTATGGTCCATCCTAAAGCTTCCTTGTTGTTTTGAAGAACGGTTACTAACCTACTTTCTTGATCACTATCCAAGTTGGATGCTACAATCACAGGTAAAGTTTCAGATGGGCCTAAAAACACATACTTCAAGCAATCTGGTAATGGTTTAAGGTCCAACTTAGGAGGCTTTCCTAACGAAGGAACTAGAGTAGACTCAGAAACTGGTAATGGTTCGAACTTAGATTTCCAAACATTGCTAGTGTCAAACAAAGGGGTTGAATCTAACAAAGCATTCACCTCATTAATCACATTATTATCATCAAAATCAATCCCGAAATGGGCTAGGCATTTCTCTAGTGGATCTTCTAACAAAGTGTTTGGTAATGACTCCTCGACTAATGTTCCTATCATGTTGACCTCTTCTATGCTCGAGTCATCTCGTTCAGAGGGTAGCTTACTAATATGAAAAATGTTCAACTCAATGGTCATGTTACCAAAAGACAGATTCATAATACCGTTTCGACAGTTGATGATCGCATTAGATGTAGCTAAAAACGGGCGACCTAGAATTACCGGTATCTGGTTCTCTAGGTCAGGGACAGGTTGGGTATCTAGGATAACAAAATCCACTGGATAAATAAACTCGACCTCAATAAGAACATCCTCGATCACACCACGAGGAATTTTTACGGACCTATCAGCTAACTGAAGTGTTATCTGGGTAGGTTTCATCTCACCAAGTCCTAGCTCAAGGTACACATGGTATGGGAGTAAGTTCACACTGGCTCCTAAGTCAAGCAGCGCTTTCTCAACACGGTATTTCCCTATTGTACAGGCAATGGTAGGGGAACCTGGGTCTTTATACTTAGGAGTAGTAGTATTCTGAATAATAGAACTCACATGACTAGCTAGGAAGACTTTCTTATGGACACCGAGCTTACGCTTTCGCGTACACAAGTCCTTAAGGAACTTGGCATAAGGAGGAATCTGCCTAATTGCATCTAATAATGGAAGGTTGATAGTTACCTGCTTAAAAAACTCCAAAATGTCATTAAAAGTGGACTCCTTCTTAGTTGGTACCAGCAATTGTGGGAATGGGGCTCTAGGAACAAATTTTGGCTTATCAGGGGCCTTATCAGTCTCCTTAGAGGTTCCATCAATCTCTTCAGCTTCTGATTCAGAAGGGTGAACTACAGCATGTTCACTATCAGGCATGGCAACCTTATTGTCTATTTCTCTACCACTCCTAAGGGTTTTGATTGAATTCACATGATCAGATGATCTTCCTCCTATTTCATGAACTCCTCTAGGATTAGGTTGAGTTTGACTAGGAAAACTCCCACTATCTATCTCACTTAGAATCTTAGCCATTTGACTAACTTGAAGTTCTAACTTAGCAAGAGATTTGGCATTATGTTGAAAATTCTGCTTGATTTCCTCTTGAAAACTAGCCTGGTTCTTTAGTAATACTTCTTGGGTCTTTACGAACATGTCCTGGCTCCTTTTTAATAAGCTAAGAGATTCCTCTAAGCTAGTTATTCTATTCTCAGAAGGGTTCTGGAACTGGGCTTGACCCGAAGGGTTCTTATTATAACCAAAACCTGGGGGAGGCTGAGAATTACTAGACTGTCCTTGACTCTGTCCTTTAGACCAAGAGAAATTAGGATGGTTTCTCCAACCAGGGTTGTAGGTCTCTGAGTAGGGGTCAAACTTCTGTCGGTTTTCAAATCTAGCATTGTTATAGACAGCATGGGCTTGCTCTTCACTATCCTGACCTTCCCAAAACGAGTTATTGGGTTCTATTCCACAACTAGAAACTTGAGAGGCTCTAATCCTATTATCCGGTTCAGCAAAAGACCTATGTTTAGATTGATTCAATTCCAAAGCTTCTAACCTTTTAGACAAAGCAGTAAACTTAGCATCAGACCCAAAGCCTGTATCAACCACATTGGTGCTACTTCTATTGATCAAGAGTCTTTTAGGGGGTTCAACACAAGATTCCCACTGTTGGGATTTTTCAGCGACATCTTCTAAGAAGGAAAACGCATCATCATCATTTTTACTAGTGAACTCACCAGCGCACAAAGACTCGACCGTGGCTTTGGTCGAATAATCCAAACCATCATAAAGAATCCCTACTAGTTTCATTTTGTCAAACCCATGGTGAGGACATTGGGATAAGAGATCATTGAATCTCTCTAAAAACCTATAAAGAGATTCTCCCTCTTGTTGTACACTAGCACTAATTTTCTGCCTAACTGCTATAGTTTTATGCTTAGGGTAGAATTTAAAATAGAAGGCATCAATAAGTTCCTTCCATGTTTTTATGGATTCAGATGGTAGGTTGTTAAGCCAGGTCTTGGCTTTATCTCTCAGGGAAAAGGGGAACATCCTAAGTTTCAAGACTTCTTCACTAAGGTCTTTAATATTAATTGTTCCACAAATTTCTTCAAAGTCCCTAATGTGAAAGTAAGGGTTTTCATCTTCTTTTCCTAAGAATATAGGGATCATCTGAAGAATACCAGGTTTCAACTCATAACTAGCCGTAGAGGCTGGCAACTTAATGCACGATGGTCGGTTGGTCCTAGTTGGGTACATGTACTCCTTCAAAGTTGTCATTGTTGGCACAGTAAAAATCCTAGGGGTGAATTCCTCACTAAGACTTAAATTCTCAAAATTGAAGTTTCCGAAAACAGGGCTCTCTAAAGAAGAGTCTTCGAGCTCCCCGTCTTCAAAAGAAAAACCTCTAGGCTCGTCACTAATCAAACGGCCAAAAGTGTCTCTTTTCCAAGCACGCTCACTAATGGACTTGAGCGATTTTGGCATACACTAATAAAAAATAAAAATAAAAATCCTAAAGAAGGGAGGTTCTAAGCAAACACACAGCAGGCTGACTCCACTAAAGCAAACCTAAAAATTTCTAGCAAAAAACAAGCATGATGGCTCCACTTAGATTGTTTCTAGACCAGCTCCTAATCTTTCGAAAAGGAATTCGTTACAATTTAAGCAAACCTCTCTGGATCGATCCTAATAAAGTGAGTCGAAGAGAAGTAGGGGAAGCTCAGAGGAGCTTTGATACCCCCACCTCTTTGGCAACGCTTCCTTGGGTTACAAGGCGACTCTAATCGACTCACAGTAATCTTCCTGAACTTCAAAGTATGCTTAAAAGAGTAACCAATATTTTTCGAACGACTTTCCTATTAAGCTCGTTACCCTATAGGTCTCGTTCTAGTCAATATTTTAGGTTTGGGTTCACGTAGGTTATGTTTTCCTAAGGCGGGCAAGAAGAGAACGGTGATGAAATCCGAACCCTTATCTTATATGGCCAGTCCTTGCCCTTTACTAGGAAATTAAAGTCTGTATTCAGTCCTCAACATATATTCACCTTAAGGCAGACAGTAAACCCGCTGACAGGGGATTCGCGGGTGTTTCGAAAAACTTACCTCCCGTACCAGACGGGCGAAGAACCGCTGAAGTCGACTCGGGCCACGACTCCTATGTCATGTACGAACCCGAGGGGCCGAGACGATATCGTAATCGTCGTCCTTCCCTGCAAACAGTTTGTATTTAAAACTACCCTTCCGTAGGGTTTAAAAAAAATAAAAAAAAATTGTCCAAGTGTTTAAATGTCCCAAAAATAAAAATAAAATACAAAAATAAATCCCTATATACAGTTTCTAAAAATAAAATCTAAAACATAAAAATAAAATAAAAATCTAAAAACCTAATAAAATAAAAAATAAAATAAATATTTTATGTCCTTCTTTTCCTTTTCTTTTAGCTTTTATCTTTGGCTCCTAATCTCTTAGTCACCAAAGTCTTTGGCTTAAATTTTTTTTTCCGGTCCAAACTCCAAACCTGTAGCACAAAGAAATATACCCAAAGAAACGTAAAATAGAACAAAGAGAAAATAATAAAAATCTAAAAAAAATAAATCTAAAAAAAATAAATCCATTTTCAAATGATGAAGGTGAAGTGCCCTGAATCCAAAACTCGGGTGCCTTTAGCAGCTCGGCTGTCTTGGGGGCGCCCTTATCCATTTTTAGGATGCTTTTAGTAATTTTGGTGGGTGCCTTTAGCACTTTTTCTTGGGGTTTTTCCAACACTTTTTCGGGGTTCTTCCGGTGCATTTCTGGGGTGCTTCCGGTGCATTTCTGGGGTGCCTTTAGTACTCTATCCTGGGGTGTAAAACACCACTTTACGAGCTAATTTCGTCGCAAGAGCTTATTTCTCTAAAAATACCTACAAAGACATAAAACACCATAATAAGTACAAAAATGGGTACTAATAATATACACAATAGAGATAAAAATAGACACATAAATGCGTCTATCATGCTCCTTACGCTTCTGATCCCAGCAGGATGCAGGGTACTACGCACTTGATTCCCTTAGCTGATCTCACCCACAACTAAGAGTTGCTACGACCCAAAGTCAAAGACTTGATAAACAAATCTGTCTCACACAGAAAAGTTTATTGGAATAGATAAATCTGTCTCCCATAAAAATACCTACGAGTTTTTTTCCGTCTTTTGATAAATCAAGGTGCATGGGAACCAATTGATAAACCGGACTTATATTCCCGAAGAACAGCCTAGTATTATCAATAACCTGACAATAATCTTAATCGTATGGTAGCGAAACAAGATATTGTGGAATCATAAACGATAAGTCGAAGATGTTTGTGACTACTTTTAATCTTACCTATCGGAGATAAATCTCAAGCAAATCTTAGCAAAGATAATACTCAATCACAATAGTAAAAGTAAGATCAGAACACGCAACTACAGAGAAAATAGTTGGGTCTGGCTTCACAATCCCAATGAAGTCTGTAAGTCGTTAACCTACAGGGTTTCGTGAAAAAACTAAGGTTAAATGAGAGTCGACTCTAGTCGCAACTAGTATCACACAGGAAGTGTGGGGATTAGGTTTCCCAGTTTCTAGAGTTCTCCTTTATATAGTTTTCAAATCAGGGTTTGCAATCTTAGTTACCTTGGTAACAAAGCATTCAATACTCACCGTTAGATGAAAACCTGATTAAACCCAAGCTAATATCTTTCAAACGTTAGATCGAACTTAGCTTGTTATACACAAATGAAATGTACCCTCATTTAGTTTATGTAACCGTACCTAAACGTGTACACTATGTTGGCTTAACAATAGTTAACCGAGGTTAGCTATATGAACACTCTCATATCAACCTTATTCATCTTAACTATAACTAGTTCAAATGACTCAAATGAAACCAGTTAAAGAGTTGTTCAATTGCTATATTGTCATAGAAGTATACAAGAACACAATTGAAGCAAAATCGGTTTGATTCACTCCAATCAATTCATGAACATTATAGCCACGGTTTGCAAAGAATGCATTCCTTATTATATAAATGTATTTGTTCATGTCACAACCGATTTTAGAACTTTAACCATTCAAGTATGCAAACGGGTACGCATACTTGAAATATCAAGACCAAGTTTGGTGTTCGCCAGTATGCGAACGGGTACGCATACCTCCAAACCCAGCAGAAATTTCCGGTCACAAACCTACGCCAGTATGCATACGGGTACGCGCACTTAGGTTCCCGGACTTCTCAAACCAACAGGTACGCATACGGGTATGCATACTATGGTTCCCGGACATGGATCACACATATGCAAGAGTGCACAACATGTTTATAATCCAATGTTGCTTAAGTGTTCTAAACTCTTATTTCAATCATTTAAACTTTCTTAGAGGATGACAATAGCCGTTTTCACACACTATTAACATCAAAGCAATTTTAAAGTTATTGAAATAATCATAACGAAATATTCCAAGTCTACACAAAATGATTGTATCACACAAACCATGTAAGATGTTACTCGGCGATTTTCACATGATCATCTTTTGACTTTCGTCAAGAATATAAGATGAACTTAGTTGAAGCAAAAGCTTACCAACACATATTTCGAGAAATATGTAAGCAAGTTAAACTCAGCTCGAAATCTCAAATGTGCATAATCGAAAACTATAGTAATACGACTTTTGTCTCAATATAGGAGATAGAGTAGAAATAGACTTTCCAAGTGATAGATGAGTTTTAGTCTCCACATACCTTTTGTTGATGAAGTTCCACAAGCTCTCCTTAGTAGTTCTGCGTCTTCAATTAATGACCGCTGTGAAGTCTAATGCTCAACTACACAATCTATCCTAGTCCGAGACATTACTTTAAGTAGACTAGAAATCAAGACTTATAGTTTTGATCACTAATATTGACAAACAAGCTTGAGATAGCAACGCTTGCGAGTTCGACCGAGCAGTGCTCTAACAATGTTTCTCAAATGAAAACAGCTTCAGAAGTTAAACTGCAAACCCTTCCTATTGATAAAAAAAAATGCTTGGTTCTTCCACTAATCATTGATTTACCACGTCTCATGGAAGGAAGAAATATTCTAACGATGTTTCTAATACTACATACTCAACTCCGGTGATCAGAAAGTATGTCTTTTTTTTAATTCAAAAGGACATGTTCAACGGAAGAGCAAATTGAAGCTGAATGACAATTACTTTGGTCGACTTCAACATACCTTAGATTTAATACTCAAAGGTGTAACTGACATTCGTATGTCTAAACCTATTGGTTTTAGTACTCACCCTGTGAATTCTTCCAGGAAAGTCAGTTCAATATGCTCATCGAACGTTCGAACCAATTATAGCATTAATACAAATCGTTCAAGGAGATTTCAGAAAGGTTCTTCTCAACCTAATGTGAAGAATGATGTTCAAGATGTGGAAAAGGTACATGTATATGGAAGCAATAGTGGAGATATGAAGGACAACCTTAATCTGATAATTGAAGGTGTTTTGGGGTAAAAACTGATTCTGCAGTTTTTGGAAAATTTGGGTGTGTTGATGAGAAACAAATTCAAACCCTAAACAAATGTACAGCACATGAGTACTTTTAGATTCGAGAGATCAATCTATAAGACTCTGGCCTAAACCAAGAAATGGCTGTTCTAGATTCAATTCGGTCACAAACTGAAGGAGAAGGGTTGATCTTAGGGAGAGAAGCGAAGAAGGTGTTTGAGATCAGAATGTTGAATTATGAAGGTGTGGCTGTTTTATGACTTGTATCAGAATGTGGAACTAGCTTGCAAAATGTAATCTATCAGTTCTGAGTGTTTTCTGGATACTTGTGTTGATAACACTTTTTTTGAAAATAGGTTGAAAGACCTATTTATATAAGTCATTGAGAGCACCCCTGATCTCGTAGGAAGTGGAGGCAGTTAAGTAGTGGAGAAGTGGGGTTGTGCAAAAGGTGGTGACCATCACGTTTCTATTACGTGGGAAGACCGGTCACCCTTTCACCCACTTCTCTCTGTATTAACTGTCCGTCATTTCCTGACACATTCTCGTAATGGGCGCGTTGCACGCCGCACACCTTAAACCACCAGACCAATACCCCAGTGAACATCCCCCAGTTTGTGACACGTTTGATGTCTCGAGTATTTTGTAGGACAATATGTATAACAGGCTGCTGAATGAGTCAAGTCAAGAGACTCGCTGTTTAAAGTAGCATATAGTGCTTTTAGGTCAAATAATAAAATTATTTGTAAGATCAATATTCATAAAGAATCGTTTATATTTGATGCAAATGAAACATCGCTTTCAAACAAACTGCTGAAAAACAATCGATGTGCAGGAAGCATCATTGTTTTAGAGTTCGTCCAAATTAGTCGCGAGTCGAATGTCTTAAAAAGAGCGTGACCGGCCACCTTTGGGCGATCGTTTGGGAACCCTATGAGCAAGCCACAACTTGTCCGATCATTCCCTATGGAGGAGGCATGGCCGGTGATTACAGCGATACCCTGTTGGCCTCCTGAAAATAAATCTAGACCATCCGACCAGGCTAGCGAAGTTGGATGGATGAGATGATTTGCGGCAGTTGCGTATTGTCGTTGGATTATGCAAACAACGCGACCAGCTTCTTTTGGGTGATCGTTCGGAGGTCACATGGGCAATCCGTGGCTTGGCCGATCGCTCCTCGTGGAAGAGGGGTGGCCGATGATCACAACGTCACCCTGTTGGCCATCTAGAATCTGATCTAAGTCGTTCGAATAAGTTGGCAAAGATGGACGGACCCGAATTATTTGTGGCAGTTGCATAATGCCGTTTATTCAATCTAGGGTTTTTAAAACACGCGCGATCACTCTACATTGGGCAATCGTTTCGATGCGCCTATGAATTTTCGTGTGAAGTTCGACCAGCTAGGGATGAAGGTAAGTTGCCGGTGAACACACTGGCACCTCTTTGAACGTCCAAAACACGATCTAAGCCATCCAACTTGGCTGGCTAAGTTGGACGAATGCGGTAGTTTTAAGACCTTTATGGTCGGTCTTAGCTCATTTGAGCTCTTTTTTCAACAGTGCGATCACCCTGATTCTGGATAACGTTCAGGGGTGTTGCGGGTGAACTAAAGGAATTACGATCGACTAGGATGCTAGTGGGACCGCCGGTGGACATTATGGAGGTTGCCTAGTTCCGCTGGGAAGATGCTAAGCTTGTTGAATTGTCTGGCCAAATCGCGTGGCCGTGATAGCTCCTTAAGACTGTCATGGACAGTCTAGGTTTTCCCTAAGGAATTTAAGCGCGTCGATCGTGCTAACTTTTAATTAAAAGCGCGTTGACACGAAAATCTCTTTATCAGAGAGTGGTGCAGCATGTGTGAGTGTTTTCATGCAGATCTCAATACTTACAGTTCAGGAGATTCGTGCTACTCCGCTGCGAGTGAACATTAATCGTCATGTCATGCCAATATTGAGAGTTCAGATGGGGAACATAGCATAGAAAAATACTAGGCGGGAAATGCATTAATGAATAATGCTGGTGGAAAATAAAATTCATAGAATATTTGTGATTGTTGCTATGCACCATTCTGAGTCAATTTTATATATTTACATACAAATATATTGAATTGCTCAATACATCTTTGAGCAAAGAGGTTTATGCACTCGTCACTCTCAAATGGCTTCTGTTCCTTTGCAGGATGACAGCGCATTAAAAACAAGGTTTCACAATTTTGACCCTGAACCGAAAACCACCATCAACATTAAGCCCCCTCCTTAGTACGTAATAGTGACATTTTTGCGGGGTAAGCACTAGATGGTGACAAATAAAGATAAAACTTATGAGGAAAAGTAGACAGATGTTACCAGGAGAGGTGGGTCGGCTTGTCCTTGGAACATGGAATGAGGCATCCAGATGAGCGTTCCCCTAGCATGATATTGGTTGGCCCCAGGTAGATCAGGCAGACAGTTGGTTGGTATCTCAAACTGCATTCCAAGTCCCTTGTACATCTGAGCATCGTCTGAGAGCGTGTCCAAGTTTTCTGGCTTCGGTTAGCAGGGAGGAAAAATGGAGGCGCGATGAAGCATCTCAGCCAATAAGTGCTAGGACTGAAAGGTTTGCTGTCTGGCTAAAGTGCCGGAGGGTGGAGCATGAGCAGCTCTCGGGAGAACGTGAACCCCTAGATAAACATGAACACCCTATTCATGACGGCGTCATAATCCTCGACTCTGACGTGGACGAACCGGAATACCCTCAAAAGGCTGTTGAAACAGTTTTTGAAAAGGATGTCGGGGCAACTTCCGAAGAGTGTATAAGAGGAGTGGCATCTGGAGAAGATGTTGAAGCGGTCTCCGAAGTGAATGTTGGTGCAGCTTCCGAAGAGGATGCTGAAGCGGCTTCTGGAGAGGATGTTGAAGCGGGCTCCGAAGTGAATGTTGGTGCAGCTTCCGAAGAGGATGTTGAAGCGGCTTCTAGAGAGGATGTTGAAGCGGGCTCCGAAGTGAATGTTGGTGCAGCTTCAGAAGAGGATGTTGAAGCGGCTTCATAAGAGGATGTTGAAGCGGCTTCTGGAGAGGATGTTGAAGCGGCTTCGAAGTGAATGTTGGTGCATCTTCCGAAGAGGATGTTGAAGCGGCTTCTGGAGAGGGTTCCAGTGAAGGCGCCATTGACCCTGGCATTGATGATACTTCTTTGATGTTTAGTAGTCTTTTGTTTCATGCGGCTGGATCCAGGGCTTCATCAAATAATAATCCTTCATTCATGCTGTTTTCATGATTTTATGTTTCCAGTTGGATGAATGAATGAAATCTACAGACCAAGAAATCCAGATTCTTAGAAAGATCTCGTAATATCTTGAAACTTTAGATGTAGCGCCCTCCGGTAGCCTTTGTTCATGATATTCATTCCTAAAACGCGATTTTGCAATCTGATCTCTTCCCATTCAATTGAGGCGGCATGGCGGATATGAAGACATCACACAAATAGTAATGGCTGGCAAGTCTGTGTTTTCTTCTCATGGGAAGAGGCGCCTCTTCCACAATAATATTTCCACACATGTAACACTAGTAAAAGCAATTTAGAGTAGGGAAAAATAACAATTATGGCTCGACCAACCTTCTGTTTGATATTCCTCTTGCAGATTACATGCTTCTTGAAGATTTTTGGCGTGCCGGCTAGGTATGTAGAAGCATGGGAGCTTTGCCACGAATCTAGAGACCCAATAAGCCGCATATTGTGGGCTAAATGGATGAGAGGGGGCTTATCTTCAATTGACGACATGTGCAACGTGATTTTTGAAGAAGCAATTACGAACTGGGAGTGCCACTGGGTACGCGCGCCACCTTAAGATTCGTTGCTTCCCGGTCCATGAAATGATTTTCAAAATCCGAAAATTGCATATTTAAGTGGACAGAAACTCCTCTAGGGATCACGTCGGTCAAAAGAGGTGGTGATTGAGAAACCGTCTCAATGTTGAAGCAGGCTTCTCTTCGGGATACAGTGCCTTCCAAAGAGAATCTGTTGCTTCTTGATGATTTCCCTTGAATATCCTGTTCTTTCTTTTTCCTTTACATATTCCCCACTTAGGTATTTACTGAGAGATATAAGGTGTTTCTTTCATGGTTTGATTTTTTTTTATTTTGAATAGATGGGTAATGGTTTTGTGAGGAAATGATATTTCGATTAACTGATAAAATGAAATACTAATTATGAATGCAAGCAGTGCAGTCATTTTGGAGGAATTTACAAATATTGCATGAAAAGGGGAAATGCTAAAAGAAATGCTAAAGAAAAAGGCGACGTGTCGTCTTAGGTATTGAAAGGTTTAAACCACTTGGCGTGTATTACTACGCCTTCTAGCTTGTAAGAATTGATAAGTTTGCAGTAGCCTCTAAAGATAATTTGTACTACTAGGTACGGCTCATCTTATAGGGAATTTGGCGGAGCAAGTTGGGCAGCAACCCTTACTACTATATCTCCAACTTGAAATGGATTTGGGCGTTGCACCGTTACTTGATTCTTAGATTCCCCATCTTTGACTGTGGCAGCTTCTAAATTTTTAATAAAATATTTGAAAGGCCCAACACCCCATTCACATCTCCTAGTGACGGCTGGGTTGACGATCGGGTCAAGTCCCCGGCCCTTGACGGAAGGAGGAGTGACTGATTGCAGAAAGGGTTGTTCAATAAGACTTACTTGGGTTCGGAATCTACAAATGTACATCGCTGGGCTCTCTCCAGGAAATTGGGTCACATTGGAAAGTTGTTGATACGACAGCAAATAATCCTCAGGGTTGGATGGCTTGTTGGAAATCCTTTCGGGTATAGACACTGGTAAAGGACATACTCCCAGCTTTTCTTTGTTGCTATGCACCCACGAGCGCCCAGAACCATATCATAATTTGGGCATTCTTTGACAATATGAAATTTGGCGTGCGTTAGAGCATCTCCCACCTTGATTTCGAGATTGATGTACCCATAAGTGTCTCTAGACTCCCCTTCCGAGTTTTTGATCATGGTTGGACAGTGAACGGCTTCCTGTTTTGGGATCTTTGCGGCTTTCAGAGTCTTGATGGTGACAACGTTGAAGTCAGAGGCTGTGTCAATCAGCGTGCTATTAAACTCGACACCCTTCAGGTGGGCAGTGGTCAGCAGTCCCCAGTTGCATTTTCCAACAGCGCCTCCTAAGAGAGATTGGGGCTTAAGAGTAGCTTCTCCGACTGAAAATAACCGCTTGCCTGACACAATGCGATTGAGAGCTGCAAATATATCTTGACGCTGTTCCTTGGAGAAATAAAGAATTTCGCATACACGCTCCATCATAGATTGCACGGTCTTGTGAGCAGAGTCCCCAGAAAGTGTGCAGCTTCTGACTGGGAGATGGTCTCTGTGAACTCCCTCAGTGCCTAGTTGAAATTCTCCCGCATCTATTTTTTCCTTGAAAATGCGCTTCAACTTGTTGCATTCATTGGTGGGATGATTGACGAACCTGTGGTAATGACAATATTTGGGATTTGCCATCTCTTCCTCAGTTTGTGGGTGTCTGATAGGAGGTAGTTTGATGGCATCATCCTGAATCCATGCTTCTAGGAGCTCAATTACTTCCTTTATTGGGAACGGGAAGTTTGGAGCAGCATCTCCAGTTTCTTGTTGTTGCGTAGGCGCCTTAGTCACGGCCTTCCGTGGTGGAGCTATCTGATGCGCTGGTGCTGCACGTTTGGGTTGTTGTTCCACCACTGGAGCTTTTCTCTTTCCTCCTTCACCCACTACACTTACAAAGGGTCCAGCATTGTATTGTTTGTTGTTGAGACGTCTGCTTCCTCGAGTCTCACGTGCATCTTCATTTCTGGCGGGTTTGGTCCTCTCCAGCAATGCCGGTGTTGTTGTGGCCGAACGCTTAGCAGCTTCATGAAGTTCAGAAAATGTTTGGAAACGCAGGTTCTCCAGTAATGCGCGATAGACGGGTACCATGCCATTAATGTACATCTCCACCAATTGATGCTCAGTTACATTTGGATCATGACAATCTAGCACTTGAATCCTGAATCTCTTGACATAATCATTTGGATGTTCATTGTTTCGCTGAAACATCCTTCCCAAGTCTGATAAAGTGATTTTCTCAGACACAAAGAAATATTTCTTGTAGAAAGCGGTAACCATTTCACACCAGTTAGATATGATGTTTGGTGTGATGTTGTTGTACCAGGTATACGTTGTATTCGTGTTCTCCCAAGGATTCCAGAAAATGAGAGATATGTTCACGAGCGTTACCAGCACCATCATAGAGGGAAAACTGAGGAGAGGAGTATCCTCTTGGGAGAAGAACTCTTTGCACATCAGGAGGATACGGAGGTTGGTGCTGGTGCATGTCCACCGGGTTTTCTTTGCCTCGATTTTGGAGGAGACGCTCCAGATCCTCACGTGTGATGAAGTTGGACGGCTGATTCCTTTCTTGTGAGTGTTCAGGAGCAACACGAACCTCCTCATCTATGAAGGCACGCCCTGTTAAAATGCTTGCGCTAGGAGTGTTAAAAGTATTCCTTATTGGCTCCATGGGTCGACGCGACTCTTGTGGTAGTCGCTCCGTTAGCGTCTTGAGGAAAGTGAGTACCTCTTTTTGAGTTGTAGCCATGTCCATCTGATCCTTAGCGAGAACTTTTTGTCTTTTCATCAAATCAACAATGGTGATGGGGGGTTGGATTCCTATGGCTCCTCCAGTCTCTCGTCCCGATGAAGAAATAGTGGCAGCCCTGGTGACGATTGGAGGTGTCATGCTCGAAGAAATATTTGGAGTAGCAGCAGCTCTGGCTCTGGTAATAGGAGGCGTCACACCAGAAGGGATGCTTTCGACGTTACTAGTGTTGGTGCTAGAGGATGTAACACCATGCGATGTGTTGACTGTGCTGGCAGGCGGTACATTGGTGTTAACGGCAGGGATATTGGCACCAGGAGTGTTATCAGCCCCCGTAGCATCAGGATTGGTAACTGACCCAGACCTAAGATCTACCATCTTGAATTTGAAAAAATTGAAATGAAATTGAAAATTGATCTTGCAACCGAGAGATTAATCTCCCACTGTGGTCGCCAGTTGTTTTTGGGTAAAATGTGATTCTGCTGTTTTTGGTAAAATTGGGTGTGTTGATGAGAAACGAATTCAAACCCTAAACAAATGTACTGCACAGGAGTACTTTTAGATTCGAGAGATCAATCTTTAAGACTCTGGCCTAAACCAAGAAATGGCTGTTCCAGATTCAATTTGGTCACAAAGTGAAGGAAAAGGGTTGATCTTAGGGAGGGAAGCGAAGAAGGTGTTTGAGATCAGAATGTTGAATTGTGAAGGTGTGGCTGTTTTATGACTTGTATCAGAATGTGAAATTGGCTTGCAAAATGTAAGCTATCAGTTTTGGGTGTTTTCTGGATACTTGTGTTGATAACACTTGTTTTGAAAATAGGTTGAAATACCTATTTATACAAGTCATTGGGCGCACCCCTGATCTCGTAGGAAGTGGAGGAAGTTAAATAGTGGATAAGTGGGGTTGTGCAAAAGGTGGTGACTATCACGTTTCTATTACGTGGGAAGACCGGTCACCCACTTCTTTCTGTATTAGTTGTCCGTCATTTCCTGACACTTTCTTGTAATGGGCGCGTTGCACGCCGCACACCTTAAACCACCAGACCAATACCCCAGTGAACATCCCCCAGTTTGTGACACGTTTGATGTCTCGAGTATTTTGTAGGAAAATATGTACAACAGGCTGCTGAATGAGTCAAGTCAAGAGACTTGCTGTTTAAAGTAGCATATAGTGCTTTTAAGCCAAATAATAAAATTATTTGTGAGATCAATATTCATAAAGCATCATTTATAATTGATGCAAATGAAACATCGCTTTCAAACAAACTGCTGAAAAACAATCGATGTGCAGGAAGCATCGTTGTTTTAGAGTTCATCCAAATTAGTCGCGAGTTGAATGTCTTAAAAAGAGCGTGACCGGCCACCTTTGGGCGATCGTTTGGGAACCATATGAGCAAGCCACAACTTGGCCGATCATTCCCTGTGGAGGAGGGATGGCCGGTGATTACAGCGATACCCTGTTGGCCTCCTGAAAATAAATATTGACCATCCGACCAGGCTAGCGAAATTTGATAGATGAGATGATTTGCGGCAGTTGCGTACTGCCGTTGGATTATGCAAACAGCGCGACCATCTTATTTTGGGTGATCGTTCGGAGGTCACATGGGCAAGCCGTGGCTTGGCCGATCGCTCCTCGTGGAAGAGGGGTGGCCGGTGATCATAGCGTCACCCTGTTGGCCATCTAGAATCCGATCTAAGTCGTTCGACTAAGCTGGCGAAGATGGACGGACGCGATTGATTTACGGTAGTTGCATAACGCCGTTTATTCAATTTAGGGTTTTTAAAACACGCGCGATCTATCCACTTTGGGTAATCGTTTCGGTGCGCCTATGGATTGTCGTGTGAAGTTCGACCAGCTAGGGATGAAGGTGAATTTCCGGTTAACACACTGGCGCCTCTTTGATCGTCCAAAACACGATCTAAGCCGTCCAACTTGGCTGGCTAAGTTGGACGGATGCGGTAGTTTTGAGACCGTTATGGTCGGTCTTAGCTCGTTTGAGCCCTTTTTTCAACAGCGCGATCACCCTGATTCTTGATAACGTTCAGGGGTGTTGCGGGTGAACTAAAGGAATTCCGATCGACTAGGATGCTAATGGGACCGCCGGTGGACATTATGGAGGTTGCCTAGTTCCGTTGGGAAGAGGCTAAGCTTGTTGAATTGTCTGGCCAAATAGTGTGGCCGTGATTGCTCCTTAAGACTGACATGGACAGTCTAGGTTTTCTATAAGGAATTTAAGCACGTCGATCGTGCTAACTTTTAATTAAAAGCGCGTTGACACGAAAATCTCTTTATCAAAGAGTGGTACATCCTATGTGAGTGTTTTCATGCAGATCTCAATACTGACACTTCGGGAGATTCGTGCTACTCCGCTGCGAGTGAATATTAATCGTCATGTCATGCCAATATTGAGAGTTCAGCTGGGGAACATAGCATAGAAAAATACTAGGCGGGCAATGCATTAGTGAATAATGCTGGTGGAAAATAAAATTCATAGAATATTTGGGATTGTTGCTATGCACCATTCTGGGTGAATTTTATATATATATACAAATATATTGAATTGCTCAATACATCTGTGAGCGAAGAGGTTTATGTACTCATCACTTTCAAATGGCTTATGTTCCTTTGCAGGATGACAACGCATTAAAAACAGGGTTTCACAATTTTGACCCTGTACCGAAAACCACCATCAACAGAAGGATACAAGGATCTTATCAACAGGCTGTCAAAATCCTCCATACAAACTTCTTCTGGTAGGGATTCGAACTTAGTATCATATTTTGATGACAACAAGTTTTATGATAAATTTTCACATCAAAAAGGATTCTCTTCTAGAATTGGAAAGAAAAAAGGACGCAACCGTGAACATCATTCATTTAATGAGCTTAGGGCTCATACTTGTGCTAATTAATCACAAGGTTTAAATCTCACTCACAAAAATCCTGGTTGAGTGAGATATGATCAGGTATACTTTTGGTAAAATGCATTCTGCTTAGTTGAGCTATTTTCTTATTGTCCATAGCTAAACTATTGTCTACAGATAAGCTTTACCTAAGTATTGTTTGTGTCTCATGAATCTCTTCGATTTTTATTTCTTGAAAAGGTTCTTTGTTGTAACTAAGTTGCCTGCTACTCTTGTGCTCTAAATTTGTCTCTCTGTAAAAATATAAAATTTATTGAGCCAATTTTTTTGAATGAATATCTTCACGTAGCAAAATTTCGCATTTTACCTTGAAAAAGGTTATATTACGGTTTCAGTTTTTGTTTCTCTTTTGGGTTCGGGTTGTGTTCGTACGGGTACCCATTCACTTGTCACGAACTATCTTTAGAAACCCTAAAGTGTATCGTTCCTAAGAAACCATTCAAATACCAATCCTATTGAGTCATGTACGCGTACTCTAGGATATTTTCTCTTCTGTCAAGAATTTCTTCACCTTCTCGCACCTGTGATTTTGCAAGAGGTTTTCTTGGTAAAGGTATTGGTTTCGAGTCCAAAGGGATAAAGAAAAGAACTTTTGTAGAAGTTGACGATCTCTCTTCTCAATCACCTGATACTTATTCAGACATTGAGGATGATGAAGAGATTTCTGCTGAAGTGGTTCTTGATTTTATTAGGCACTTTGAGGAGGAAAAATTGCATCCTGTTGACACCATGAATGGTCTTGATATGTTACGAACTGAGTTGAAAAAGGTTAATTCTGACCTTGCTCTCATGAATACACATATTAAGGATCTTCTCATTGAGAATACCATCTCCGAAGAAGCGGTTGAAGCTGTCAATCACAAGCTCAAAGGTCTTGAAACCCGTGAAGCTTTCGAACGTGAGCTTTGATTTAGCTTGTGATCGGTTTTTGTTTTTAGAGTTATTTTATTTTATCTAGGAAACTTCTTATGAGAATTTATTCTTGTATTTTAAGAAGGATAACTAGGGTTTGGAATAACAATTATTGTGAGTACACATAGCTATTGCCAACGATTTTCATCTTGCAATGTTTTTAGATTTATTTATTTAAATTCTAAAGTTTATTTGGAAGATGATTTTGCAGTATTAATCTTTATTGGTTTTATATATTGCAAAAACTGTTATGGGATATGTGTGTTTGAGTCCGTGAACTATGATTGTCCCATATATGTCAAAATTTAAGCCTATTATGTTGTTATGCAAATATTGATGAACATAGGATGAACTTTTGATTTCAAAGATTAAGTCTATTATATGTCTTTATGCAAATATTGATGAAAAATAGAATGAATCTTTGAATATTCCGCAGTATTGATCTTTCCCTGATCCACTTCTATGTGAAAGTACTGTGCGGCTCCGTAAGTTCTCTTATGTTGAGCATTTCCGATTAAAATTAATCATGGGTTCTTTTGTGGTTAATTTAATTGAGTTTTTTGGATACAAATTCATGTTTCATGTAATTTGTTAATGTCCAAAGAAATCCTTATTTTCTTGTAAAAGTAAGGTCGCTTTTGTTGTTCTTTCGGGATTGACATTTTATGGGGGAGAGTTCTTAATTGAACTTGTGCTTGATTGCCAAATCTTTGTGGGGAATGCGGCTGTGGAATATTGTAGGAGTTATCTTGTATCTTTATAAACTCCTTGATGAATACACTAAGTTTCGACTATGTGAAATCATCGAACCAAAGTTGATATGTTTTCTTTTAGTCATGAAGTATCTCTATGAGAATTTCATTATGATCCCGTTAGTTTTTTGCCAATTTATATTGACAAAAAGGGGGAGAATTAATGTGTAGTTCACACTACAAATATATATGGTTTACGGATCATTCTGTAAGGGGGGGTGGTTTTCATGTGAGATGAAGTATTGACTAAGAGGGAGTGATACATATCACCATAGTATTGTTGTCAAAATTATGATACAATTGGACTTTGATGTTGTGTAATGATACTATGACACTGTATAACAATGATTGAGAGCTATTGTTTTCTCATTTTTATAGCTACGGATCTTCAACAACTATGATGCTGAGTTGAACACGTTCAGAATCACTGGAGTACTTGGAAGTAGTAATGTTGAAGAACCAAGGAAATCAAGCATTTGGATGAGAAGCTACAAAGTTTATTTATTTTGTAATTCTATATGTATTAATAGTTTTGTCACTAAAATTGACAAAAGGGAAGATTGTTAGAGCACTGCTCGGTCGAAATCCCAAGCATTGATATCTCAATCTTGTTGTCAAGTTTAGTTGCTAAAACTATAAGTCTTGATTTCTAGTCTACTTATAGCTAAGTCTCGGATTAGGATAGAAAATATAGTTGAGCATTAGACTTCACGGCGTTCATAGATTGAAGACGAATAACTACTAAGGTAAGCTTGTGGAACTTCATCAACAAAAGGTATATGGAGACTTGAACTCATCTATCACTCAAAATTCTATCTACTATTTGAGACAAAAGTCCTATAGCTATATACAATTCGATTATCCACATTTGATATTTCGAGCTAAGTTTAACTCACTTACATATTTCGAGAAATATGTATTGGTAAGCTTTCACTTTAACCAAGTTCATCTGATATTCTTGACGAAAATCAAAAGATGATCATGTGAAAATCACCTTGTAACATCTTACATGATTTGTGTAAGACAGTCATTTGATGTAGACTCGGAATGTTTCATATTGATCATTCGATCACTTGAAAATTTCTTTGAAGCTAATAGTTTATGTGAGACAGCTATTATCGTCTTCTAAGAATGTTTCAATGATTGAAATGGGAGTTTAGAACAAATAACCATGATTGGATATAACACAGTATGCGTACTTGTATGCTAACTGTTGCAAGTTATTCCAAGTCCGGGAACCATAGTATGAATACCCGTTTGCGTACTGGTTGGTTTAGTGAAAGTCCGGGAACTTAGTATGCATACATGTATGCGTACTGGCTTAAGTTTAGTTCCGGAAAATTCAACTTAGTTTGGAAGGTATGCGCACCCGTTCGCATACTGGCGAACCCAAACTTAGTCCGGCAACTTAGGTACGCGTACCCATTTGCATACTTGAGTAGGTTATGTTCTACATGAACTAATACATTTATATATTAAGGAATGCAATCTTTTGGAAACCGTGGCTATAATGTTCATGAATTGATTCGAGTGAATCAAAATCGATTTTGCTTTAATTGTGTCTTTTATACTTCTTTGAGAATATAAACAATTGAACAACTCTAGAACTAGTTTCATTTGAGTTATTTGAACTAGTTACGGTTAAGATGAATAAGGTTGATATGAAAGTGTTCATATCGCTAACTTCGGTTAACTATTGGTTAGCCAACAAAGGTGTACACGTTTAGGTACAGTTACTCATATCTAAATGAAGTCACTTTTCATTTGTGTGTACCAAGCTAAGTTCGATCTAACGGTTGAAAGATATTAGCATGAGTCTAATCAGGTTTTCATTTAACGGTGAATATTGAATGCTTTGTTACCAAGGTAACATTGATTGCAAACCCTGATTTGAAGACTATATAAGGGAGAACTCTAACAACTGGGAAACCTAATCCCCATACCTCCTGTGTGATACTAGTTGCGACTAGATTCGATTCTCCTTTAACCTTAGGTTTTTCCAAAACCCTGTAGGTTAACGACATAAGACTTCATTGGGATTGTGAAGCCAGACCCAACTATTTCTCTGTAGTTGCGTGTTCTGATCTTGCTGTTTTCTATCATATTGAGTACTATCTTCTCTAAGATTTGTTCGAGATTTATTCTCCGATAGGCAAGATAAAAAGTAGTCACAAACATCTTCTTCTCATCATTTGTGATTCCACAATATCTTGTTTCGCTACCATACGATTAAGATTATTATGAGGTGATTGATATTACTAGGCTGTTCTTCAGGAATATAAGTCCGGTGTATCAATTGGTTAATGTTCACCTTGATTTATCAAAAGACGGAACAAAACTCTTAGGTATTTCTGTGGGAGACAAATTTATCTATTCAATAGACTTTTCTGTGTGAGACAGATTGGTTTATCAAGTCTTCGACTTTGGGTCGTAGCAACTCTTAGTTGTGGGTGAGATCAGCTAAGGGAATCAAGTGCGTAGAGTTCTGCTGGGATTCAGAGGCGTAAGGAACGCGACTGTAACTTGATCAGTATGAGATTGGTTAGGGATCAACTACCTTTCAGTCCAAAGTTAACTTGGAGTAGGCTAGTGTCTATAGTGGCTTAATACAGTGTGGTGTTCAAATCTGGACTAGGTCCTGTGGGTTTCTGCATTTACGGTTTCCTCGTTAATAAAACTTCTGGTGTCTATGTTATTTCTTTTCACCATTATATTTGTTTATATAATTGAAATATCACAGGTTGTGCGTAAGTTCAATCAATTGTGAATCCAACCTTTGGTTGTTGATTAAATTGATTGACACTTGGATATTGATTTTTGATACCGTCCAAGTTATTTCTTATATTCAATCGGGCTCGCAAATTCCTATTTGTATGATTGCAGATTGAATTGAGAAATTGAGATATAACTCTTGTATATACTTTTCTTAAGATTGAGTCTGACTGTCTAGTTGATTCTCTTGAAAGTATATTGTAGTTAGTCCATACAGATTGCTAAGTGAAATATTGGGCGTGGTTGTTAGACCCCCGCTTTTTCAGGCGGGCCCACTTCTATTCCAGCCAATCGGAACTCTTCTAGCCTGCAGGTAGCATCCATGATCTCTAGCCAAAGTAGGCTAGTCACGCGGTTGAAAAAGGTGTTTAACGAGTTAAGACCGTCCATGGCAGTCTTAAATCCATCGTGGCCGTCCAACTTAGCCAGCCTAATTGGATGGATTAGATTTTATTTTATGCGACCAATGAAGTGCTGATATGCTCACCGACGACTCACCTTTAGCCTTGGTCAATCACGTTGCTCACAACCTTCCAGCAGCACATCAAATCGATCACCTAAACTGGAGGATGTTCATCAGGGTATTGGTCTGGCGGTTTACAGCATGTGGCGTGCAACACGCCCATTACGAGAAAGTGTCAGGAAAGGCGGACAGTTAGTGGCAGTAGAGAAGTAGTAGGAGTAAAACCAACCAGTCTTCTCCTCATAGTAGGGATGTGGTTTTCACCATTCTACACGATCCCCACTTCTCCATCACTCAATTACTTCCACTTCCTATGAGATTAGTGTGTGTTTGACTATGACTTGTATAAATAGATTTTCAATCTATTTTGACAACAACAGTTCATTAACGCAAGTATCCAGAAAACACCAAGAACTTACAGCTTACATTCTGCAAGCAAGCTCTACATTCTGATACAAGTTATAAATTAATAACAGTTTCATAGTTCACCATTCTTATCTCAATACCTTCTCTTCTTCCCTCCCTAAGACCAACCCTTCTCTTTGACTGGAACGGCCATTTCTTGGTTTAGGCAGGAATTATATAGATTGATCTCTCAAATCTAAAAGTACTCATGTGCAGTACATTTGTTTAGGGTTTTGATTCGTTTCTCGGTGGCACACCCAATTTACCATTTTCAGTAGAATCAGTTTTTACCCTACTACAAATTGGCGACCACAGTGGTAGTTTAATCTCTCGGCTGCAAAATTAATTTCTCAACTTTTCATTTTCGATTTCCTCAATTTCTCAAAATGGTTGATCTTAGTGTTTTGGGGTAAAAACTGATTCTGCTGGAAATGGTAAATTTGGGTGTGCCGCCGAGAAACGAATCTAAACCCTAAACAAATGCACTGCTCGAGAGTACCTTAGATTCGAGAGATCAGTCTGTATAATTCCGGCCTAAACCAAGAAATAGTCGTTCAAGACTTGATTCGGTCACAAAGTGAAGGAGAAGGGTTGATCTTAGAGAGGGAAGTGAAGAAGGTGTTGAGATCAAAATATTGAATTTTTAGGGTGTGGCTGTTTTATGACTTGTATCAGAATTTGGAACTGGCTTGCGGAATATAAGCTATCAGTTCTTGGTGTTTTCCGGATACTTGTGTTGTTAACCAAAAACTCTCTTGTTTGTCGAAATAGGTTGAAAACCTATTTATACAAGTCATTGAGCACCCTTGATCTCGTAGAAAGTGGAGACAGTTAAGTAGTGGAGAAGTGGGGTTTTGTAGAAGCGGTTTACCATCACGTTCCCATTGTGAGGGGAAACTGGTCAGCCTTACACCCACTATCCTCTTACTGCTATTTAACCGTCCGCTCTTTCCTGACACTTTATTGTAATGGGCGCATTGCACGCCGTACGTTGTAAACCGCCAGACCAATACCCTGATGAGTATCCCCCAGTTTGTGACATGTTTGATGTCTCGAGTGTTTCGTGGAAAAATGTGCAACAAGTTACTGAGTGGGTCTAATGTGCAAGACCTAGTTATTCTGACCAATCGCACGCAAGCTAGGCAGCATAATGGCATAGTGGCGCCTGCACAGTGGCGCCCGTTAGTGGCACAATGGCAATGTGGCGCCTATTAGTGGCACAATGGCAATGTAGCGCCTGTTAATGGCTAAGTGGCGAGGTGATGCCTGCGAAAGGTGACGCCTGCCAATGGAATAGTAGCAAGGTGGCGCCTGCAAATGGCAAGGTGGCTCCTGCCAAGGGCGTAGCGGTCAAAGTGGCGCCTGCTACATATAAATATGGCTTAATGATATTAGCTGTAGTTGCCACATCGAACTTAATTCCTAGGTGATGTTATTTGGCATGGGGCGGCGTAATGGCCCTGGACAAATTAGGGTTTGGCATATCAAAACCCTAAGTGGCGCGCGCGACTAGGTGGCGCGGCACGACGACATCTTGGCAAATACTTCCTTGGACGTTTTGATCAAAGATACCATGGCAAGGCCATAACGTGGGCATGTCCATGGACGATCATGGGTAATCATAATATGGCGTGGGTGCCATTCTTTAGGGTCTCCAGGGTCCCACATGGCTTGTGGCATGTTATGGGCCAAGAGTTGCATAATTGGGCCATGACTAGAAAAATAAGGTTTCCCTTTGGTTTGACCAAAGACATTGGCATATGGCTGCCGCAGAATAGCATGGCCTGCCAACTGGCTTACTGGCGCGATTTTGCAGGTTGGCTAGCCAATTGGCATGGCGCCTGAGGTGATGGCTAGATGCGGTTTGGAATGTTTCATATGTAATTCCAATACTTTGGCGCGGATTACAGGCGTGTCGCTTGCGGTGGCATAGTGATGCCTGTTTGGTCACGTTGGGAAGCGGCTAAACTTAATAAATCAAGTGGCCAAATCGTATGACCATGATTGTTTTTTGGAGACTGGCTTGGGCCGTCTAGATTATATTCCTAATGGAATTAAGCGCATCGACCCACCAACTTCCAACTTTATTTAAAAGTGTGTGTGGCGTGTTTTGAGCGATCTGATTGGTTGATAGGAGAGGGGGCCGATAAGAGAAACATGGAGTGTGGCCAATGGCCATAGGCGGCACCCATTGGGGCGGATTGGCTGGCTATGTGGCGTGGCCACGCCTCCTTTGTCATTGCTCCTGTTTTCCACCGTTCCTCTTTTGTTTCTTGTTTTATGGTAGGATCTTGCTCTTACTAGCTCCATGGCGGATCAGTTTCCTAGCCTACCTATGTTTGGCCTTGACCAATAGGGTTCGAGATATTTGCACAAGGCGCAAAAGACCTAATTTTACAAATTAATTAGGCCTAAAACTTGAATCTTTTGAGTTATCAAAGAATTGAACAAATTCTGCGTGTTGACACAAAATTATTTTATTCTCAGAGAGCAGTTAGCGCGTCTTCTGATTTAGCATTTTCATGCAGACCTTAATTTTGATACTTCAGGAAATTCATGCTACTCAGCTGCGAGTGAACACTAATTGTCATGTCATACCAATACTAAGGGTTCAGCTGGGGAACATAGCATAGTAAAATACTCAATAAACGATACACTAATGAGTAATGCAGGCGAGAGTTTTACAGAATGTTTGGGATTGTTGCTACATGCACCATTCTAAATAAATATACTAAATTGCTCAATACATGTGTGAGTAGAGAGGCCCGGGCACTCATTACTTTTAAATGGCTCAGTCCTTTTGCAGACGACGCATTAAATACAGGTTTTACAATTTTAGCCCTGAACTAAAAACCACAATCAACATTAAGTCCCCTGCTTAGCACGTAACAGTGACATTGTTGCGGGGTAAGCACTAGATGGTGACAGACGAAGATAACACTTATGAAGCAAAGTTGACAGGCGTTACCAGAATATAGGTCGGCTCGGTCTTTGAATGAGACACGTTTAATGAAGTACCAAAGCGCACAATCCTGCTGGCACACGTCAGTTGTCTTTCAAGCAGATAAATCAATATTCCGCATCTTAGGCTTTATACACGGCAGGTAAAGAGTCCTTTCTTTTCCGGGATCTTATTATATGAAATATAAAAAGAGGTACTTGAACCTTCCTTCATACCGATCAGCAAAGAGTTGCGCTCATCTTCTTTCCAGGTATAGCTTCATATCTCCTTGTAATTTCCTTTTGTTTTTACCACGTAGGTTGTTGATATAAGCATAATACTTCTCTGCAGTTTATGATGGGAACTCCTGGTGATGATTTTTCTTCTAATTCTCCGGAGAAGAGCTTTGAAGTTGAAAAACCCAGGGTTTCTGCGTTTGAAGAAGTATTAGGTAAAATTGATCCTCTGCTTCGTGAAGCTGGTCGTTTCATACAAGGTCTGCCTCTCAAGCATTTACGCATCGTTCGGGGGCGTGTTCAAGATTTCTTTGCTTCAGTTGACATGGAGGAGAAGTGGAGACGTGACGAAGCGTCCCAATGTGATGAAGCCTCTCAACCAACGAGCGTGATAGACGCATTATTGTGTCTAATATGTCTCAATTGTATATATTGTTAGTGTTCGATTTTGTATTTATTTTGTTATTTTATGTCTTTGTAGGTATTTTTAGAGAAATAAGCTATTGCGGCGAAATTGGCTCGAAAAGTGGTGTTTTACACCCCAGGATAGAGTACTAAAGGCACCCCAGAAATGCACCAGAAGCACCCCAAAAATGTGTCGGAGGAACTCCGGAAAAATTACTATATACGCCCAAAAATTACTATTTGCATCCCATAAGACAAGTGCTAAAGGGACACCCGTGCAGGATTAGGGGGAGGACATCTTCTTCTCAAATTCAAAAAATTAATTTTGGCGGGAAAATATTTTCATTAACAGCAGAATTTCGATCGGATGTTTGGACGTGATTTAGTGAGATTCAATCGCTGAAACTTAGTGGGTAGACGTGATATGACTATATAAATCTAGTATGGGTGATTTTATCGATCAAATTTGGCTGGATAACTTGGTTTAATCCAAACAGGGAGTTGGAGGAAAAACATGAGCTTGCACGAGTTGTGAGGAATTTAAACGTGTACTGCACGTGTTTGGAAGACTTAATCGATATTATGGAGCGTGAAGAAGGTATAGAAGGAAAGAAATACAGCTGCATGCGCGTGGAAGATCAAAAAATGGAAATTATTGTTGTGAGAATAAAAATAATAAAGAGAAGATTTTTTGAAGTTATGGAGGAGATTCGATGCATCTTTCGGGTATAAATAGATTACCCAGGTCATATAGAAGGGGTGTCGAGAGTTTG